>JASVER010000031.1:6168608-6403337 GCA_030449065.1 Oceanodroma leucorhoa | reverse complement strand
CCAAGTAACAAGCGATAGGACGAGAGGAAATGGCCTCAAGTTGCGCCAGGGGAGGTTTAGATTGGATATTAGGAAAAATTTCTTCACTGAAAGGGTTGTCAGGCATTGGAACAGGCTGCCCAGGCAGGTGGTGGAGTCACTATCACTGGAGACATTCAAAAAACGTGTGGATGTGGTACTTCAGGACATGGTTTAGTGGGCATGGGTGCTGGGTTGATGGTTGGACTCGATGATCTTAAAGGTCTTTTCCAACCTTAATGATTCTATGATTCTAAGACTATCTTAATTCTGTGGTTTTAGATTTATTTTTTAAATGCACTCTTTGTAATGTATCTCATGGAATAACTATTGTACAAACAGAAGTAGCCCACATTAGACAAATACAAATCACATTTGAGTTGACTGAGTCATTCCCTTCAGGGTACAATTAATTATTCAAGAAGTACACCTCCAAATGTTGCATAAGAGCTCTCTTCTTACTGAAATGATCAAATATGTTTAAAAATTTATTAAGGAGGAGACAAATAATAGCTTCAAATACCTTTATGAACATCTAATTATTTTCAAGATAGGTTCAAAACCAGATAAAACATCCATGTGTAATTCAGCATACTGCTACATGCCACGTGCTCATGAGCATGTAGAGCCCCCAGACAAAATCATACCATTATGCATAAATCCTTTATTATTCCACACCATATTGCTGCCCCCACAGAAACCAGTGAGAGCTCATGTTGTTGCCTTCTTTGGGAGCAGAACTGCCCCGGAGATCACCGATGGTCACAGCAAGACATCTTGACTCCCCGGTGCACCCTGCCCGCAGCACCCCTTTCTAGAGCAAGCATTGCACGGCCTCCTTTTCCGAGCGGCAGCATCCTTCCCGGGCAGCACTAGTCCACTGCTGCTCTAAAACCATGGTCTGATTTGAGACAAAACCAGGGTAAAGCCTAAGTTATTGAATAGAAAATTATGACAGCGTGTTTTTCCTAGCAGCAGGAAGCAGGAATTTTAAACAATAAGCTACTGAATAACATTATCAACTTTGCTGGGCAAGTGCCTGAAATAATTTTCTTTATGAATAAGGGAGATAAAAAAGGAGATTTACTCACAGGCTGAAGAACATAACAATTTTTTATTTGTCTAATTATTTGTCAGGGGTTGTAGATCAGCCCTGTCAGACAGGCACGGGGAAATGCTCTGTAAAAACAACAGAGGTGGATTAACCTGGTGGGGCTTCTTCACAGGCGTGCTGCAAAGCTCTAGACATTTCATCAGTCCTGCAGAGATAATTGCAAGTCTGTCAGTTCCTCCTAAAACACTTTAAACTTTCACACTACTTGGCTCTCAGAAACGGTATTGCTTAACAAATCCCATGGCATATAAGACTCTCATAAACTCTTTTTCATGTAGTCTTAAATTTTACTTCCCTGCCCAAATAGTCTTCTCTATTTTTTCCTTTCTTTCTCAATGCTCTTCTTCCCCCTACGGCTTAGTTTTTTGCCTAGTGAACCTACCATCCAAACAGAGATTTAGCAGGGAGGCTGAGGGGACCTCAGTCATCCCCCCATCCCAACTAGGCTGGTGCACCCTTGGCATCAGCACAGCCGCCTTGTTTAAACCAAGGCTACCTGTGAAGTAGAAAATGCCCAGAGCACCTCAGATTTGTTCTCCTGCTCCTCCTGCCTGCCATTTTTGCTACTCTTTTCTATGCACTCACATACTAGCATATTTTACTACATTCCGCTCCCACAGAAAAGACAGTTGTGCCATGGGCTGACAGGGATGATGCCAAGAAGCACCCCAGGTCCGCTGAGTGTCAGCGCTTCCACCGGTCCCTGCTGCAAGGAATAATCTGAAAAAACAAAACATGGTATTTTCTTGCTTAATAGCACTCAGCCACCTTGGGCACTTGGCAGCACCTTTGCAAATCTGCCTTTTGTATTTTTAATAGCCAGTTCTGTAGCTGATGTTAAGGTCCCTGTATGTAGATGTTGAATGCATTTAGGACTTGGCCTAAGTGTTACTGTGAAGGAAGAGTTGTAAACGCCTGGTGAACATACTCAAAGTGGAATAGCTTTGTAGGAGAAGGCAGAGCTCAGTGCTATAAAAACTCAATGAAAAGAGTGGAGTTTTGCAGCCTGTAATGACCAATGCACAGTCACTGTTTTGTCTTTAACTCCTCTGCACCCAGTACCTGTGAATACTGCAGTGGTATCATTTCTCTACAAAACTGGGAGAAAATTCTCCATAGCCAGTGGAATTCCTTTTAACATCCTTTTCCCAGGAAATCAGGGAATTTTTTTTGCTCTCTGCTATGCCTAGGAGTCTCCAGCTAAGCGCACTGAGCGGCTGTCTTAATTCAGGAGTGCTGAAAGGACTGGACAACCCCATGGTCATTCTGCTCAGGCTCGAGCCTGCATCAGCCTGGTTTTACCTGGTGCCCAAAGGATGGGGCTCATCCATCCTTTCCTTCATCCCCCAACTGGCCCTGCATGGGCAGACCAGCCACCAACAGCCTCCTCGGGCACCTGCAACTGGAACGGCAGAGCCTGGGCAGAGGAGCTCTCTGTGCCTCACCAGGGCAGGTGGGACCCACACACAGCCGGGGCTCTGTACGCCCATACAGCATTCAGCTGCAGGATCCCTATATCCCCCGTTACCCCACAGGGCTGGGTCTGGCAGAATATTCAGATTTCCCCCATTCCCTCTCCTGTGCTCATGGTGACAGCACTGTCCATGATGTCTTCGGTGTATGAAGTATTGCCATTCATTGCTGGATATTTCATACCTCCCTTTCGGCTCTCCCCTTCTGCTGCACGCCCCAAGCAGCATCAGGGGGATTTCAGATAGCCTTTGCTGATTGACTTTTTTTACTTAATTGTGTAATTTCTAAAACTACCATCCAGCATTATACTTTGCATTCTGCTCTTGGCTGCATTGGCTAAACCCCCATGGTTTCAGCAGGTGTCACACAGGTTAGCAAAGAGCTGGAAGTGGCCCTTAACAGGTCTGTGAGCTCTTAGAGGACTTGACAATGGGATTTCAAACTGGGTTTGGTAAGAGGCAGTATTGTATTAAGACAGTAATCAAACAGCTTCAAAGTGCTTCCTAACTATGTTCACAGCAAGAAAAGATTTCTGGTTGTTGATTCTTTTCGTCCTCGGGAACGGCATCAAAGCAACACCCCCAGCAGCTTGTGCTAGTGCTGAGGTGCACAACAGCCAGGGACCGGTACTGCACTCACATGTCGTGCTTCCTAAAGGTGAAATTACATGATTCGTTGCTCACAAAAACTTAACGAGCCTCATACCCTGCTCGTCAGGGCAGTCCTGATTGATTAACTGAAGCACAGGGTGTCATGTTGGGTCCGTAAAGCCTCAGTTCAGCGGGTGACGCCAGAGCAGCCTCAGGCTCCCAGCAGAGAGAGGGCCCATTCCCCCAGACATGGAAAGCCTCTTTCCCCACATTAAGAGGAAAAAAGTTGTTTCATCTTTGTTCTTGAATGTAAAAACTTCAGTAGCCCCTTAGCCAGAAACATTCTCTTTCCTGCACCAAATTTGCTTTTAAGCTCTATGTATTTGTACTTCCAAGTTTAACTGGAACTTACAGTTCACCTACTGGGAGGTTCACATTTTGGACATGGGAAGAATTTAATTTCTGCAACATCATTTACATCTATCTACTTAAACAATAAAGGCATAAAGGTACTGCTGCAGATTTCTCTGGGACATGTACCCACTGTAAACTGGTGTGTTTGGGACCTTCTCACCACTACTAGAGCAGGTCTCCTGAGAAGTAACAGGTACTCAAAGGTGCCTGAAGTTACAGGGTCCAATTCTCTTCTCACTATGGATATCACTGTATTCAGCCACAGGCTTTAAGGTTGGAAGGAGTTCATTACTGTCTAGTCCAGTATGCTGCAGAACAAAAACCGTATGCCTTACTGGAGGCTGGGTGCATAATTTGGGGGAAGAGTGAGGTGGGCAAGACAGGACCTCGCCGGAGGGAGGCACGGCTGTGTCCCTGGGAGGGGGCGAACAACATGCGTGGTCTTAGGGGGCTCGGCGGTCACGGAAGGCGAGGAACCGAGGGGATATGTGTGGTGGGGGCAGAAGGAGCTCTAAGACTTGTGGAAAAAAGGAAAGGAGACCCAGGCAAATAGTGTGAGAGCAGCTACTCTGTTGTTATAGTAAGACCTGTTTAAGGGTTAACTGGGAAAAAAATACAGCATTGAAGGAACCAATTTATTTCATTTTAAAGGAAGTCAAAATATGTAATTTTTACATAAAGTCAAGTATTCAAAGACAGATGGCATCTCAGTTATATTTTATCATGCCGTTTTCCACTGAAATCTTTCTTTGTGATGATTTAGTTATGACTCTAAGCAAAATTTTATTCAAAACCAGGTCCCACTCATGATTTGTCTTTGGTCAAGATTTATAAATAGTGGTCAGCCATAGAAGTTTCTTCTCCTCCCCACCTGCAGATTTCCAGATAGTCCCAATCTCCTTGTACACGTTGGGTCATCCCATAAAAAGCCTTCCCAGCTGATTTTCAAGGCCTGTGGCAATTTTTCCTGCATGTACCTATTGCTTGGGGATATTTCATCTCCTCCTTCCAGAGCACTGCTCTGTGCTGCAGTCCTGGCAAAGGTGATGAAACTCCACAGAAACTGAGGGAAAGTGAATCAACCCCCCCGGGGGTCACTATGGGGTACATGACTTCTGTGTGGAGCCTCTATGGGACTGCTAGAAAAGTCACCTCCCTCTACTGGCTCTGGGGACATTCCTCCATCGAGAGCAGCATCAGTGGGGTACATGAAGAAGCTGGAGCAGCGGTGCTGCAGAAGCAGCAGCAGTCTACCAGCGAGATGACAGTTGAAGTGGGCAGAACAAAACCAGAACCCAAGTTCTGGGTTTTTTTGCAAAACCCTGCGTGATCTCAGGTAAGTTATTTCGTGCCTGGTGAGATGTAATAGCTTCAGATATCAACCGGTACCACAGTTTCATGGCTGTTAAAGTATAGGGAAGTCCATGGAAATTTGTGGATTGCAACACATTTGAAAGTAAAGCCACAGATATCTAAAACTAGACACCTGAAACAAAAAAACTTTAGTGAAATGTGGGTCTCCATTTTATTTTACCTTAGTTTTCTGGCCACTGGAATAATCTGTAGCTTTGGAAAACTTTATGTTTGGTTGAAGTAAATTTTATTTCTGATCGTGTATTATACATGATGGATGAGTCCTCAGTACTTGTTTGGTACACGTATATGTTTGTGTACATATATATGAGCAGGGTAATTGTACAACTCCTGCAAAAAAAAGCTTTTCAATAAAGCTTTTTTTATGAAACCCACAGAGAGGCACTTTATATCACGGATTCATTTTGGCTGACAAATATATTTTAAATACTGCTCCTTATATCAGCTCTGCCAGCTCGTCTTTGCTAATAAATTTGAGGTTTGGGAATCAAGACAAACAGAACCTATGTAAATGAAAGCCTACGTGATATAAACAGTGTCAGCCACTAAGTCATAAAACTTAATGTATTGAAACCCATTAGTGGTAATTCTAGCTATATCTGGCTGTTAGAAAGGAATATATTAAAAGATTTTTAAAGGCTAAAAAAAAAGACAGATATTTCTCTTGATTTAAAGTCAAGATTCATAGCTGAGGTGAATTGTTTGCTTTCAAAGAAAAAAGGAAGATGGATGGAAGCTGCAACATCAGCTGGGTGGAAGGCAGGGCCGCCCGACGGTCTTATCTCACATGATTAATGTAAGGCTGTTTGCCATGGCGAGCACTATAGCTGCCTCATGGCCAATGGCAAACTAAAAGCAGACTCAGAGGCTGGCTTTGCTTTGAGGAGGTGGTGGGTAGGGTTCCACCACAAACGTAACAAGCTCAAACCCATCCCCAGGGCTCATATTTGGGACCAAAGAGAGAGGTTCACCTCTCGGAGGCTGTGCAAACTAATCTTTTGCCCAAATGGAAATTTCTGTGGGTGTCATATTTGAATAACCACCCTCCACCCTTAGCGAGAGAATGGGAACAAGTGCAGGACCAGAACCCCTTGAGGAAACCCTCTTGAAACCTCCTCCATGCCTGTGGGTACCTTTGCAAGCTGGCTTTGTTTAAACTCCTTGGAGTTATTTTGAAACGACCCTTTTATCAAGTAATGGAGAGCAGAATATGTATGACCGGCTGGTTTTAGAGTCCTTTTTCTCTCTGAATGTCATTCAGGCTCTGGAGTGTGTTATGCAGTCCCGCTTACATTATGCAGCCAGGGATAACCTTTCATGGTAATTAAGTGGATGTCAAAACAGTTCCTCAGATTTTCTGCTCATCTCAATAAATCTAAGCAAGATCAAGACATTTTTGCTGAAATTCTATTGTCAGAAAAATTTTCCTACCTTTTTTAAAAGTCCAAGCTGGTAAGTCTACGAAGATCTCTTCAAAAAATTAAACTTCTGGTTATACATTTTTAGTCAAAATTAGAGTTGACCAGAAAGCTTTGATTAGAAAGGCATTTAAGGGAAAAATAATTTTTTGAAAAAACAGTATTTTCCTGGAAAAAAATTCTTTTTTGCATAGGTTTGAAGTGATTCACAGTGTTCTGTGAACTGTCATGAATTGTCTTGAGTTTGCAGGGTTAGAGGAGTCCTGGCTCATTTTCCCTTTCCTTTCCTTTCATGGGACAGGGTCTCTAGAAAACGGTATGTTCCATCGGACAACACATGCCTCCTTCTGGACGTGTTACGCAGTGTGACGTGGAGGCCACACCACCCTGAACTTGTTTCAAACTCTTGCTCACAGAGGTCAATCGGGTAATCATCAAGCCTGAGCTGGAATTCCCATGAAGCAGTGGAAAATATGAAATTAACTTACTGACAAGATCAACCCAGTGCGTTAAAACAAAGCACCCTGATTCTGAAAATGCTGAAGTGATTTATTCTGATATCTCTCAAAATAATACGTCTCAACTTTTGCCCTGGCATGGGATGAAAAGCAAGGCTTTAAGGCCAGCATTTGCTGCAGTCCAGATCTTCTGGGCTCAGCTCAGCTCAGCTCGGCAGAGCAGCGCATGGGGGAGCGTCGCTGCAGCATCATCCCTCACGGTGCAGACTGGAGCGAATCCAAACCCCTGAAGGTCGCTGAGCTTTCCTCAAGGCTCAGTTATCAAAGAACCTGTAACTTCTGCGGTTTCATAGCGTGAGGTGAGGTAACGACACTCTGTGCCTGGCAGGGTGACAAATGTCTATGCCTGGGGATGCTGGCTCTGTACTTCAGCTTGTACAATGGTCATGCAAGAAATCATCTCTCCCCAGACCCCCACAGGGACCAACCCTTCTCCTGCTTACTTGAGTGACTGTTTGGCCTCAGTGCTCATCCAGAAAATGCAACAGAAATAGTTACTGATTTTTAGTGAGCAGTTACCCAAATTCCAGTGCCTTGGGCATGCAAAACTGAACAGATTTGAGCCTTTGCTTTTTTAAAACAGCACCCAAAAAACTCCCTTCTGGAGCTTTCATCAGGATCATGTAAGTGGTACTTCCAGAGCTTTGCCTAGTGCTTTTTTGCTATTTTCTGTCTCTTGGTGGTGTGTGTCTGCTGTGTATTTTGCTTTGATACACCACTGAGAGCCACTCAGCTCGCTGTCTCTGCATTATCATTACATCCGCAGCGGGAAACCCTGTGAGTGAATGAATCAATATCGCATATGGCCTAATTCTAGGGAGGTAGATTTAATTAGTACAAGCCATCACTGATACTGCATTTTTCCACTGTTAGGCCAAATATATCCAAAATTGTCATTGTCTGCTGACTGGGACTCAGTGCATGTGTTAACAATTTTCTCAAGCACCCAGAAAACTGAGCTGATCCAACTATTGTGAGCCAGTCTGGCTCTCAGTGGCAAAATTTCCAGGGCTGGACCAAACTGATGGAAGTAAGGAGAAAAACCGAGTTTTGGGCTACAAAATGTTAAAGCCATTGGCCTGTGTCAGCATGATGCTTAGCTGTACTTGGTCACATTAGGCTAATGAAGTCTTAGGGTTGCATCCCCATAGACTTTTTTGCAGGATGCACTGCTTAGGATTTGTGGCTCTGTTATTCTTTTCACATGGTCATTACAGCAACAGCTGCTTTTAAATAATGCATGTTTGTTTGCATGTTTTATGGGTTTCTTTTGAAGAGAGGTATGCAGAACAGAGTTTGACTCTGTTTCCCTCTAAGAAAAATCAAGGAAAAGGCCCTAAAGCTCTTTGAGACCTGCAAAGCCAGTGTTTGCTCCCTCAAGGTGAACTGAGCAGAGCAAGGAAACACGAGGCAGAGGGAGGTCCTGATGCAGAAAGTGTGCTGTCCTTCATACCTGCATCAGAGCAATACTGAACACTGTCCCCAGCTTGCTTATGTCCCCACTTTCCTGGTATCAGCACCATTGACACATATGGATTTTCATCAAGGATTGGGTGGGGAGAACTTTCTGAAAAATCTTCCTGGAAACATTGCCTAAAGGAGGATTGTTTTAATGTGTTAAGTTCATATTACTATAATATTATAGCTTCATATTATAAAGGAATAAATGTACAGATCTCACTAAACTCTAACACACTTGCTCTAGGATCTTTCAATTTAATTAATATGTTATTTAGTTTGATTCCTGGGGCATGCCTTGGCACACACATGAAACAACTGGTTACTCCAAGTGAAGGTGATGCCAGTCCTGTTTCTGCCTCAAAGCTGGGCGAAGCTTCAGGGCAGTCCATCCCAGACCCAGCTTCTTCCTGGTGCCTCATGAAGGAGCCCTGTGGGGCAGGAGGTGGCCTTCAGGACAGAGAGATCACAGTCAGGGGGCCAACGGGAGGTTAGAAGTGTGTCTGCTGCCCTCAAGTGGCACAGAGCAGTTTGGCCTTGCGCCCTGGCCACCCTGGGCATGCAGGCAGCAGACACAGCCTGCCCAGAGCCTTGGGAAGCCCTGTCCCTCCCAAGCCCTCACCAAAGTAGATGTATCTGACAGGGGAGGGTATCAAGAAAGCAGAAGGGAAACCTTCAGGCGAGAGCAGACAGTGCGCAAGGTCAGCACTGACCACTGCATGCACCCTCCCTTGGGTGTTGCACCCAGAGACCAGGGTTTCTTGCCACGTGTGAAGCCTGGGAAGTGTCAGGTGTTGCTCTCAAAGACCCCTCCAAATCACGCTATGCAGCCCCCAATACAAGGCTGTTGGTCCACGTGGACATGGTGGGTCAGCACAGTACGGCAAACCCAGGGCTCGCGGCCTACACACCTGGATGGAGGTGGTCAGTGCAACAATCAGGTACAAAGGTCTCATTTGAGAAGAGGGAGATCACCATCACACGGTCCTGTTGTAAACTGAAACCTGATTGGGAAAGGATCCTACCTGGTGTTCATACATCAATTGGCTTCAGTGTCCAACTGCGGTATCTCTGTGTCCATGTTCCCCGTACCCCTTTGCCAGAGGAGTAATAAAATACATGGAGTAAAATTACTTGGAAGAGTCTCACGGGAGTTCATGTGCCAGGATTTCACTAGTCAGCAGCTGTAGCATTACCCAAAAAATTCTCACTAAGGGCTATAAATCAACTCAAGCAATTTTCACATCCAGGAAACCAAACGGATGTAAACTTAACAGTGTCCATTGCCTGCAATGAGCGGTGCTACAGCTCTTAACCCTTGGTATGGAGGGCAGATGTCCCACCCAAAAGGTACAGGATGAGTGGAGAGAAAAAGAAGGTAGGAGAGGGATTAGATCAAAACCTTTTCTTCCATAACTGAGCAGCAAAAGGAGGAAATCAGTTTTCTGAATCATGTTAAAACATTATTCATGGAAGCCCAGGGCCTTCTTAACATGTAAAGCAGGAATAGCCTCTAGAATTTGTTTTTATCTTTTAAAGAAGTCTAAAATTGGCTGTTAATCCACTCTCTTCTGTGCTGGTCAAAAAAAAAAATCCACAGATTACTCACATATGACTTAATTTGAATAAATGTACTATCACTGACATGATTGCTAATTATCCTTGTACTCAGTTACTCAAATTAGGATCCTATGCTTGGTCAAAGTTGGATAAGCTGTATCAGGGAAAACTGTTTATTTGCCTAACCTATGGTCTTATTCACATACAGACAACAGCGTATAGCAGGGGTTTGACCTTTGACAGGATGAGTCTGACCATGCTGCTATTTCAGAGCAATTAGCACTTTTCCTGCCTTCTGACCAAGGGAGCGAGGCTGGCTGCTCTCCCATCTCAGCGGATGGCAAAGGGACTGATGGTACCATTTTCAAAGGACCTGGCTGGGAAAAGGGAGATGGACACGTTCAGCTGCTCAAAGAAGGTCTTGTGTTCTTAACATCTTTTTCTCATGTCCTAATCTAATTTATCACCTTTCCTCCCTAATCTTGAAACAGCATCCCAGAGAAAGGGAAAAGAGGTTGAGTGATGCAAGGGAGAAAGATCAGGAAAAGAGCCCTGGAGGTGTTTTCCCTTTGTCTGAGGAAAAGGGCAGAGTCTCCTCAGCAACACAAAATACAGAAATGTGCTGAGACAAGATAGGAGAAGAAAAAGAGGAAGAAATAATGAGTGGAAAAGTTATGTTGGGGATAGGTTAATATAAGAGGTGAAGACACAGATGTGGTCTGCGTTGCAATGAAGGGCAACCTGCTTGTTGTGGGGTGGAAGTGACCGGTGAGATGGAGAAAGGGCAGAAGCAGGGAGCCAGGAGTGAAGACACTGTAATTCTGGTGTCCTGGGAGAAGTCAGAGCCCCTTATCCAACCCAGCAGCTGTCTCTCCAATGTGTCTGATTTATCTTGGTGGGATCGCCTAGCTGTGGGAGACCAGAGCATTGTCATGTTAAAAAGGCATAAGGGTTGGCAAAACTGCTTTTATCGCACAGAAAGTGTGGTGCAGGGAAGCAAAACTAAAAACTAAAGCAAACAAACAAACAAAACCCAACACAGGACAAATTTTTTAAAAAATCACAGCATTTTAATTTTTTTAATCCTGTGGGTAGGTCTAAGAACATAAACTGAAAATGAACTTAATAAAATCTCACACTGCAGAGAACAAGTGGAAAGGACCCACTGAGGAATACTTTTATCAGATCCCATGATTTTTCAGCCCATCTTGGTTTTTGAATCATTGGATATGGCAACTCTGGGGTTACATAACTTTGAGAGAGACAGCAGAAAACTGAGTCGTCCGCACAAACAGATAAATAAAAATGTTGAAGGCTATTTACCTCAGCACTGCTGCATATACATCAGAAGTGACCTTGGGCAGTCAAGTATGTAATTTTTTGATTCAAAATCTTCAGTCTAATGAAACATTTATTTTTCACTATCTATATGAAATGCTCAAGAAGTGAATTACCTGAAATCACTCACTAATGGTTGTAACGAAGTGCATGGCAACCTTAGAAAGCAAGGAAAACGTGACAAAGCACAAGGATCTTCACAACAGTCAAAGTGCTAGTGTTCATCAGGATTTGTTGGTCGTTGATACCCTTGGACCTCACCCAGGGCTCACTGAGCTGATGAGAATGAGGTGCATAGATCTGGGATCAGGCCCTGCATGCCAGCGGGTGCATTGCCTGCCTCTGGAGATGGCTGAGAGATCCTCATCCACAATTTGGCTGAGGTGCAAGCCTCCAGCACTGGTTTAGCTTGGACACACCCAGGGTCAGTTATTTAAACAGAATCACCAGAATTTCAGGAGGTTTTTCATCAAGAAATGGGTGCAGGAAATGGAGATATTTTCAGCAATATTATCTGGGGAGAGAACATGTCTTTAGAGCAATCTGATTTTTCAGGTTTCTACCAGGTAAGTCCAACAGTAGAATGAACTGCAGTTTTTGCAGGATTTTAACCACACTCAAAACATCTCTCATCCCGTCTTCAGATGTGATGCAGAACCTGAAGTGGTGGAGTGGGGACCTGGTGGTGGAGATGAGAATAAAACCTTCCTCTCCTTTCCAAAACCCAATAGCCTAATCCAGGTTTCTAGCCTTGTCATTTTTCTATTATTTTTTCCCTTCCCTAAATGATTGAGATCACTTACCGCAGAGCTCTTTTAGTAGGTGTGAGAACTATAGGGCTTTGACCACAGGAATACAGTCTCAGAAGAAATGTATCCATAGGTAAATGAAATAATGAGTCGATGCTTGAAAGCAAGAGTCTAAACATAAGAAAGGCTCTAGAAAGCAAAAACCTCGTATTTCCTGCAAGAAAGAGCAGGCCCATGCCCATGAGTCTTGCCAACTCCAGTGGTCCCACAGCAAAGCAATCACTTGCAACTTTCAGGATGTCAGGGGGAGCTGCACATGCTTGGCATCTTTGAAGATCACATCTTTAACTATCAGATCAAAAATGTTCCTACAAGTCTATATAATTGGTTCTTCACTGGGTTTTTTAATTTTTCTTACTTAAACTGCCATAAATGAGAACTTGGCCTGGGGTTCTTCAACTAGAGTTCAAATAAAGAATAATGTTTGATATGAAGTAGGACCAAAATCAGCTCACTTTCCCAGAGTGGCTTGGCTATGTACTATCAAAAGAATTAACACTCACTGCTAATTAGGCAAAGGGGAAATGTCACTGAACACATCATGAAGAACATATCCTTTTTAAGCAGCCTCAGCTAAGACACTTCCAGCAGCTATGCTATAAAGGCACGGTATCAGGTAATACATACCCAAGAGTTATAAAAGGTATCCTACGGATCCAAATCTTACAAATCATCAGTTACATCCTCTTCTGGGCAACTTTCCATCACCTGCATTTGACTCTATTTTGCTAAAATTGCTGCAAAGAATCCCTTTACTTCAGAAAAAGAACATGTTGGCTATCTGCTAAAATGACTTGGTTATGTTCACCAACTATTTATGGCTTTGCATAAATAAGCAATTAAATCTAACCTTTCAAAATGTCTGGTGTAAACTGTATGAAAGCTATTTTAACAGTTGAGACCAACTAAATTCAACACAATCATAAGCCATCAGAAAAGCCTCTAATAATGCTATTACAGGACTACACATAATTCTTGCAGGTAAACATAACCAGTGGTATATTTGGGCTGTTGACCTGTCACCTTTCCCTGCCTTTATTACTGAGTGTAAAAGCAGGCAGGACACGATCATTCCTTCCATTTGTTTTGACTTTTGGCTGAGACAAAGCTCAGCTCAAGCATAAGATGCCTTCAAACTGTTTCCTAATAGCTCAATTGCCCAATTTCACATAAAGCTAATAATAACGAAAATTCTATGAAAATAAATTTAATATAGAGCAATGTTTGCTAAAAATCTCATTAATCAGGCTCGTGCTGGCTTGTCTGTAAGTGTCCCGCAGAGTTGTGAACATCCAGCCCCCGAAGCCTGGGGAAGTCACCCGGCACAGGCCCCCCCCAGCGCGGTCCCAGCCACTGCAAGGAAAGCAGGCTCCGAGCTTGTTGTTTTCTTAAACTTAGCACACTGCAGTTAAGGCATTTGGGATCTTTCCTTCCCTCCAGTTTCACCTCTCTCTTTCCTTTTAAAATCACTAATTGTACTTAGCAATGTTTTCCAGTAGAGATCTTAAATCACAGAAACAAAACGAATTATCCCCTCAACCCTTCTACACCCCGGCATACCCCATTTGCTGAGAGGAGAGGGTGACCCACTCTCTGTTAATTGGTGCATCATCTCCTGTATTATGTAAACAGTCAGGAAATTTGAAGTATAGCATTGCTAAAGGATTGTTTATAATATGCTAGCACAATTTTTTGCTTTATCCAATTAAATTTTCTGATCCTGTCGAACTGTGTAAAGCCCTTTGTTTGAGTTACCCTTCACTTGAGTCTAAATTATTCTGTGTCCTGTGCAATCCTTGAGTACGATAATGCCATTTCATCCACACAGTGGCATACGTCAGTGTCAAAGTTGACTCTCCATTTCTATACATAAATCAAACCAAACATAAACCTGTGCCCGGCTCTTAGGAATTACTTTAAGCCCCCAAATAAACTCCCTGCCATTTAACATTTGCAATTGATGTCCATTACTCTTTTTAAATAAAACAGTCAGTTAAATTCATTCTATTAATGGGTCTGTGTCTGTTAACTAATGTAATAAATCTAACATACTTTCAAGGAATTATGTCAGTGCTTTTTCCCATTAGCTTTTTTTATTCTCTGGGAAGCTTTTTCCCCTCACTGGTGGCAGGCTGTCTCTCCCTCCGCACTCTCGTCTGCGTTGGTGCTGCCATTGCGATGGTTGCCAAACGTGGGGGCCAGCACCCCAGGGAGCTGTGGAAGGGCTTGGTGCTGATGCACGCAGTCACCGTGCTCCTCCCTGGCCTCCCAGCTTCTGTACTCCCAGCCTAATCTTTGCCTTCCATGCTTTGTGGCTCCTGGCTGGGTTTGTCAGACACAAACAGGCTCAGCACATTTCTCTCCTTTCTTTCTTTCTTTCCTTCCCATTAGCTGGCTCGAGGCAAAGGTTCAGCTGATACAGGATTTCACTTCTGTTAAGAGCTGTTCTGCATCTGTCCTCAGGAAGCACAAACCTTTTATCTCAAAGCAGGGCAAGTGAGCACTCAGAAAAAAAACCCGTTTCAGTAGGTATATGTCACAGCTTTAATTGAATCCCTGTCATTTCAACAGGGTCTTTCAACAGCTTTGTGGACTCAGTGAGCTGATGAAAACTTGAGCTGGAAAAAGAGCTTAGTGTGGCTGCTGGCCAGGACAGCTCTCCCCCACGGTACGTGCCACATCATTGTGTTAGACAGAATTAACTGAAATGGTAGCATCTCATTTGTACGAGTGTGGCTATTGCATAAAAAAGTCACGTGGCTTCATTCAGGTGCAAACTCATTTTTGTGTCTTGTATAAGATATAATTAAGTCACATGGCTTCATTCAGGTGCAAGCTCGTGTTTGTGTCTTGTATAATTCTGAGTCACAGAGCAAAGTCTTTCTTATTTGAGTGAGGTAAAGTTAATACTACATTTGGATTAGCCCAGCAGGTAAAACAGCAAAAATCAAACAAGTTTTCAGGTATACTAGTTCCTGAAACCATGAAGGGACAGGAAGAAGAGCTACTTCAGAACGTAAACCAGGGTTTCTGTGCTCAAAATCACCTTAGTCTTCCAATTCTACCAGCTGGTCTCCTGAAAGATAGTTATCACTTCCTACAAAAATTTGGCTCCCTTATACTCCTAGATAGTGAGGTACTGGGTATTACTGACTCATGTATGCCTCACCCTACATGGGCGCTCCATGGTGGTTTTGTCTAAACTGCTTCTTACAGTAAAGTCCCCCCAAAAGACTGAAAGCTTTTAAACGCAAAAAAAGGCAAGTATCACTCGAATTAAAATTTGAATCTTTTAAAATAAAAATCAGTGGCTAGGCCAGATAGACAGAAATGAAAATATTTCTCTTTTTTTCTATATATGTGTGTATATGTACATAATATGTAACTTCCTCCTGCCCATCCTTGAAGGCATGCTCAAGGGCAAGTTCTTGTTTCCAGCTGACTCAGTGTCTGAAAGGCAACATACTCTGTCTGGTCCCCTCTGGTCCTTAGGCAAGTCCTCTTTCCCTGGGAAGCCTGCCTGTATCTGATTCTCAGTGCAATCTTTTGGCCTGTCTGCACAAGACAGAGATCCTCAGCTTCATGCTGCAATCTGCAAACTCACTCCATCCTTCAGTCTCTGAAACCATCTTTCCTGGAGCGGGAGGGACATGGCTCCAAGGAAAGGCCATCTCCCCCCAGCCTGGAGCAGATGTCTCCCCAGCCAGACGTCCCCCAGGAATATGGTTCAATGAGTTGTCCCTCATACCTGCTTCATGGCATCTTAAAAAGGGTATGGATCCAAATCAGGTTGAAACAAAAAACGCTGACATGTAATTTTTCCCTGGAACACAGACACAGTTTCTGAAATGAAATACACTTAGTGCTGTAGTCATGAACCAGACATCTGTAACAGCTACAAAGCTGGAAGAGTCTGTTTCATAGAGCAGCTGCTTTAGCTTCCTGAGAGTGCCGGTGAGACAAGGCAACCCCTTGGCTTTGGGACAGTCCGAGATTTTCCATAAATTCTACCTCACTACAGAGCAGCCCACGAATTTCTGCTTTCATTTACGTGATCAAAAAGATCTCACTTTTCATTTAAATTCCCATGGAAGGCCTGATTTAACTCAATTTCTAATGTTTTTTACTTTATGCTGGTACTTTCTGAATTCCAAGGTGTATTTCTTGTTCTTCACAGACTCATTTCATATTCTATTCTTTTGGAGGTGAATATTCACCTGATTCTGTAATATTCACCTGCAGTCGTCAACTGCAGCTCTGTTCTGACAAGCATTTATCCCTGCAGACAATACTGACAGAAGGTGCAGTCAGTTTGGCAAACAGGTGAAAACGGTCCAATGTAGCTGCCTGCTCAGGCTCTGTTTGTATGTGCTTAAAAGGAGAACATATCAAATTGAAATAATTCAGACCTGTTGAAAATGTGCAGACATGCCTGTGAAGCCTCACTGGTTTTAACACCTTCTAAAGTAGAGACCCAGCTTTCTTCCAAAGCAATGCAGAACACACTAATCCCAGAAACTGAAAAAACAGATTATGCAGAAGAATTTTCTTCATCTCAGGATGTGACGCGCAATGTCCACAAAATAATGCGTGCAAAATCAATTTTCCTCCCGAACTGAGGACTGCTCACCTCTGGAGGGGAGAGGAAGGACTTTGCAGGGAGACTTCTAGCTGGGGAGTGATGAAACAGTTGGTTAACTGTTTAATTGAGTAAAAGTACCCCAAAACCTCCTGTGAAGAAAAAAAAAGAACGTGTTGCATTTATAAAGCTACCTACATACACAAAATGTTGCTGTAAAAATTGATGATTGAAGACACAGCAATGCCAAGGTATCATGTATTTATCAGAATACTGCATGGGAGCCCCCTGCTACCACTGTGTAAATGACAACTTTTCAATTTCTTATTTGGTATTATGTCCTTCCTCAATGCCTATTATTTCTTGAACATCAACAATTAATTGGCATTCACTCAATAGATCTTTTTTCCTGCGATCGAAATGGGAAAACAGCTGCTATTACCTTAGAATCAACTCCACTTACTGTTTAGTGATTTTTGGTTTGTTTTGCTTTGTTATGATGTATTTGTAGATAAGCACCTGACGAAACAATGCTAAATCTTTGGTTTAGGTTATCTTTTAATTAGTACATTATAGACTACGGACATAGAAGATCGGACTGCTGTAACTGTAAAATTGTACCATAAAGTAATATTCACTACCTTGTGAAAGAGAAATAGTACTCACATAGTGGAAGACTAGCTTCTCCTTTCCCACCTTCATCCTTTTTAAGGAGCTAAATTGCAGCAGATGGTCTTATCCAATATAGCAAAGTATCTAGTGGAAACTGGCAAGCACTTTAGGACTCTGTGAACTTCTGGATGGAGACAGCACCATCAAACAAGGAAGTACCTCACTTCACATCTTCAAAGTTGACAAAATGATATACCGCATGAGTCTGAAACTCTGGGCAGATGACAAGAAGTGGTTGGCATCATCTGCAGAACATCATTCCAAAAGAAGCGATGAGCAATCCATAGCACATCTTGTGTTACCATGCCATAGGTAGCGGTTATCTACAGCAAATGCTCACTTTCACATTCCTTTAGCTGGTATGTGACACTAACGTTAATAGCCTTATTTTATTTTCAAATATTCCTGATGGAGATATTTTGGCATCTTCAAAAAAAGTCTACCAAGCAATGGATAATTCCCTCTTCAATTTTGTAGTAACAAACAAATATTACAAAAGCTTTGCTGTTGCTGTGTTTGAGGCATTAGTGCCTATGAAGAAAAAACCACCCTTTTCAACCAAGTTTTTTTTTTCTCTATTGAAAGACAAGCCTGTTTATTGTAGAGAATCTATCTTCATAAGGAAAAAAAAAGCTTTGTATATTTTAGCTATGGCTGGTGAAAGACAAGACTATTTAATTTGCTGTCGGAATCGAGTGAATTACCATGGCTTATTCTTTGCCACAATGCTTGACTTCTGCAGCAGCCCCTTTGTCACTTTGTGCACACAGACTTCTAGGGAAAAAAGCTCATAGGTGCAAGGACAGCAATGCTTTTGTGATCTGTTTGTTTTGAATGCTCTCCTCCACCTGTGAGTTAACCAGAAGCAAGTGAAAACCGTTTTCCAAATAAATTACAGTAAGTCTCAGGGCAATTATCGTTATTTTTATTGATACTTATAAAACCAAATCCATGTTCCTTTAAAATCCAATTGCTTCTCTTTTGGGGTATATTTTACCTTGGTCAGGTAGCCATTGTCATAATCTGTGTGAGGATCATTAAATCATTCAAGTTTGGAAGGGATTTCAGAAGGTCTCACTTTCAAAGCAGGAGTTCAGACTAGGGCCCAGAACTGGATGAAGTATCCTAGATATGGTCTACCGAGTGCTCAGCAAAGGGCATTTACTCAGCCTTATTACTTCCCTCAGTCTGGCTCTGTTCCCATTGACACTGCCCTGGGTGCTGTTAGCCTTCACCCCTGCTGAGGCACGCTGGTGGCTCATGTTTGGTCCACTGCCCACCAAGGCCCCCAGGCCCTTCTCAGCAGAGTTACTCCCCAACAAGTCAGTTCCCAGCCTGCACCAATCCTGGGGGTCAGTTCTTCCCCAGCGCTTTGCATATGTCCTTGTTGAATTTCATGAAGTTTGTGTTGACCCGTTCCTCCAGCCTGTCTAGGACCTCTGGATAACAGCCCTGCGCTCCAGCATATCTATGTGTGTCCCCAATTTCACGTTATCCACTGACTTGATGAGGGGGCATCCTGTCTCCTCCAGGTCACCAATAAAGACATTAAACAGGACATGTCCCAGGATAGACCCCTGGGGAATTGTAACCATCCTCCAGGTAGAGTGTGACAACCCATTAATCATTACTTCAGTTTTTCATCCATCTAGTTGTCCACTGGCCTAGAGTGCAATGTCTTGCTGGATACTACAGGAGATGGGATGGCATTGAAGGCCTTGCTAAGGTCCACAAATGACATCCAGTGCTCTCCCCTTGACCACAAACCTAGTCTTTTCATCACAGAAGGCAAACAGGCGGGTCAGGCATGATTTACCCATAGCAAATCTACGCCTACTGTCCCCAGATCCTCCTTCTTCATGTGCCCAGGAACAGCTTTCCAGAGGACATAGTCCATGATTTTCCCAGGAAATGGGGTGAGGCTGACCAGTCTGTAGCTTTCTGGCTTGTCCTTCTTGCCCTTTTTAAAGGTAGGTGCAAAGCTTGTTTTTCTACAGTCACCGCAGACCTGCCTCAAATCCTACAACCTTTCTGAGATGCTGGAGAGCAGCTTTGAGATGACTTCCAGCATTTCTGTGCACGTCTGCAGGGCGCCCTCAATCTCTTCAGCCATGTTGAATTCTTTACCGATTCCAGGTTCTCACACAAAACCAAACATGAATGAAGCCTTTTGTTAGCCGTGTTCAATAAGTTTGTTATAGGCATAGGTCTTCTACTCATAATCCATACGTCTCTCACCTCTCATTTGTCTTATAGCACTAAAATAAACCTGAACTTGAAGACTTAGGAGTTTAGTGAATTCCAGTCAGTAACAAACGTTTCACCTCATCCATTCTGGCAGCTCAGAGTAGTTGGCCCTCCCTCCTCTTCTCTACTACAGCTTATTAGAAAACTGGGAATCAAGATCAAGGTCTTCCTCCTAACATCAAGTCCCTGACCTGATCTCAGAAGGTTTAAAAATCTGCTCACGATGAGACCATCGTGCCACTGACACAGAGGGATTCACTACAGCAAGGGTAACCTCCCCGGTGTGAGGGAGAAAACTTCAGTCATGTAAGATGGCTATGATGGAAGACACAGTGCGGGTTCCCTTGGAAACCTACACATCTGTCCAGTTGCTTTCTGCTTTGAGCTGGCCTCTCCTAAAATAGATAACTAGTGCACAATATTTGTTTACACCTGTGTGTACATACATTAGCTTTATGTAATACATATGCATACCTCATGTTACAAATTTATGTAACGAAAGCATATATATTCAATAAAATTTATATTTAATAAAATCTAATTTCTGACAGAGAGAATGATCATGTTCTAGCCATGTTTTCCAATACCTTTTTTCTTGTATCCTTATTTTTGTCGTAGTTTTATGCTTACTAAAGAGCATAATTTTAATCTGAAGATGAATCAGCACATCACATCTTCTCCTCATGGTGCATTATGTTACATTTTTACTTTCATACCCTCATATAATCTTCCATAGGCATCCATTGCCTCTGTTTTAATTTGCCTCTGACCGATCAGAGCCAGCAGCATGCAAGGCGTCTGATTGCTCCCAAACAAAGTTCTGTTGCTCGCCCATAGTGATGATGCATTTAGCATTGCTAATTACAAAGCAGCATTTTATTACCAAGGAAGATATTGCCCAAATGCATATCTTCGAGAATATTGCATAAAATAAACTAAGGTAAAAGATTCACAGATTTGGAGCAAAAAAAGAAAATGGTTCTGTCCTTGCTCTTATCTTGCCCATTTTACTTTTGCTATATTGATGGTCTTCAGGAAAACTGTGTTCTGTGACATTGTGGACTGGAAAGCTATTGCTCTCTTTTACAGTCTTACCAAACAGTCAGCTATTAACACGTCTGTAATGAACAACTTGAACTCGGCAAATTCCAGAATTACTATTTTGTTATTTTCCAGGGAAGTGCAATGAACAGTTCTTATGCTAGGTAAAATGACATCCAAGTATCTCCTTCCTTCTTTTCTAATATTTTCTTGACAGCTATAATATTGACAACTTCAGTATTTAATATTTTGCTGCCCAGGAGAGCACCCTCTTCCTTAGGAGAGATGTTGTCCTAATAAAACAAGGAATGGAATATAAACTCACTACAGAAAACCCCAGAATCAGTTTTGACTATGAGCAATGCTTAGCTCTCCTGACTCGTCCCAGCGGAGTACCGCCTGTGGTTCAGACTGTGCCAGGCTCCCATGCTAAACCAGCGCTGAGCGAGACTGCAAGAGGGAAGGAAGAGAGAGGAGCCCACACACAAGCTGCTGCCTCCACAGCATTGCTGCTCCTTTTAAACCTCCACAGGGCTGCAGAGGAGCTGAGGTGCTGCACCGCAGGGGTAGGACTGCCAGAGACATAGAGGGGAAATGGGAGGCAGGGGCTTCAGCAGCCAGATACCCCAGGCACCCCGGGAACGCAGCGCTTGCTGTCACACATCACACGTATCAGCATGAAATACTTCAATAACAGGACCAACAGCCTTACATACCAAGACTTCTCTGTGGCCTTGCTGTGGTGTGGATCTTATACACCTGCATTTACCTTTGACATTCAGCCATGTAAGGAGTATAGTCACTCTTTGTTATGTTAAACTTTGAGCACTGAAAATGATAGGGCAGGAAAACGTGCATGTAGAAGCTTCTACTTTAAAACCCCAAATACCCTGCCACTCTGAAACCACTGCTGTGATTTTTCTTTAAAGAAATTATTGCATGCTCAGAGCCAGATATCTGAATGTTGTACTGAATGCTAGTTTGCAGGTACTGTAGCTAGTGTCATGGCCCACATGGATGATAATAAATGTGATGCTGAAATGGCTCCTACTCTGGTTTCTGCCTCAGGGAATCTTGCACAAGCAGCACATTCCTACATGATTCAGAGCTATGTCTATCCCTGTTCCTGACACTTCCATCAGTAATGGTGTGACTCTGTCTCAGTGTTAAGTGACACATACTTCATTCAGCAAGTCATGCCGAGCAATGGCTGTCCTCAACACAAGCTAGATGAAGTCTGCACGTGCCCAGTACCCTTCCTCTGCACACACTAGTAATATCCTCCTGAAAGGGTCCTTTCCTCATTCAGAAGAAAGACTTAATTGCAGTCTCCTTCAACAAGACCACGGTGGATGCACTACTGAGACCACTGACTGAAGTAGGGTGGGGATGGAAGTTAGGGAGCTCATAACTACCACGCCGAGGAAAAGCCACCTGCTCAGTTAATGGAAGAGGCTATGAGCGCCAAGTACTCCAGCAGAGCCAGGTCCAGCCCCAGAGGCAGCCACAGCCAGTGCCCAGGAGCTCCTGGTGGGTTGTTTCCCTCAGGACATACCCACGGACGTGTTGCTACAGATGTGTTCTCTGTCCCAGTCCCCATTTAAGTTCATGGGGTATATACCCATCTTGCTCAAAATAGACATCAACAGATACCTTGCAGAGCTACAGTTATGGGTAAGGAACTTCTGTTTCTATCATGATATTAAGAATATCCTTGGAGAGGGGAGGGAGAAGAGCAGGAGCTAGCCCCAGGTTCGAATGCCTGTGCATACTGCTTGGAGGCCAGGGGACAGCAGCCAGGTCCATGCGTGTCTGCTTCATTCCTTCCAGGAATGCTGAGAATGGGGGTTTATTTACAGCTTCTGGGTTATTCTTTGGAGTGGAGACTGGCATGCCTTGTACACCTCAGCAGAGAAGTGTATCCCATCTTGCTACCATATGATGTACTGAAAGTTGTCAATTTACAGATGTTTTCCCACGTACGGATTTCTCTCCCATGGCGAAAGGCATTGGCAGGCATGCTCTGCTCCTTCAGTGTGTCCTCTAGGGCTGGGTGGGTAATGCAGTTTTATGGTGATTCACAACACAGAGAGTAATAATGCAACTGAAACACCACAAACATAAGACTTCTCGGCTGAAGAAGCACTGAAAAGAAACACAGATGAGAGGTCTTTTGGTTGGGAGAGTATTTTCTTATGGGAGCAGATATTTTTCTAGCTGTAGTTGCCAGAGATGTTCTTTATCGTGTGAATATGCCAAAAAATTTACTACCACTGTTAGACAGATGTCATAGTGTTCAGATTTTGGATATGACAGTGTAGCATGAGTTTTATTTTCATCTGTGCAAAATGGCTGGGTAACATTCTGCAGTAGTACAGCATATAAATAATTCAGCTGCTCAGACAGTTTTATAAATAAAAATAGAAATTATTTAACATCACTTTTTAATTGGAAGTAAGACCAGCTACCCACTTTTAAAATTCTTGGCTCTAATTTAATATATATTTTTTCCTTGTGTTTCTCTTTCTTCATAAAAGACAAATACAGGATTTTTCCTCCAGGAGATCCTGTGTTTGTATTGTTATCGATAAAACCAATTTTTTTGATAATTTTTAATTAAATCAGCAGAATATGTTCTTCTGTCTTCTTTATTGCTGCAACTTCCTCCAGCATTCACTGTATGATATTAAAGGAAGAAAAATAATTCTGTGGTAGAAATATAGGATCATTATCAGAAGATATCAGCTCTTTGTGCTTTTTGCAGTTTTCATTACACTTCAGAAATGCAGATAATAGGTATTTACCAACATCACAAGGTAGTTTGAGTTTGAATTTTCTTTGCTTAGATTTTTAGACTCTTAAATAGCAGGCACTTTATTCAGATAAAGTACTGTTTCCCATCTATTTTTGCAGGGTCCCAGGCTGATCGTACTCCTCTTTGATTTACCAAGTCATTAAATGCTGCGAGATGCTAGCTGGTGTTAAGAATCATGCTCACATAGCTCTACCAAAAGCGGCTCAAATCGTTATTGTCACCTGGAGGCCATTTCCTCCGGTGCTGAAAACATCAAAACTGATTGTGTGAGCACTCCAGGCTGCTTCAAGGCAAAGTAACCGTAAATTAACTCAAATCGTCTTCTGCCTCAGAGGTCAGGAAGCATTGGGATAAGGTGAAAACTGCCAAAAGGCAAGCTAAATTATACCCTGCAATTACCTTACATTTTCTTTATGTTACAGTGAATAGAAAGCCCTTCTTAAGTCATATGAATTGAAAGAGAAAAATAAAAGATACAGGGTTGCCAGTAAGGGGAGGGGGGAGCAGTTTGAAAACATTCTGGGCACGATCCCTACCTATATGCTTAAGCTGACTTTGTTTTTAGTGGGATAGATTTGGGGTGTGATGGCAAAGGCAGGATGGATGGTCAGAAGCAGGCTATGGGAAATCTGAGGAAAATCAGCCTGATGAAGAGGGTCATAATTCCAGTTCATGGAATGAACTGGCTTCAGAAACAGCGGGTCTGACAGCAAGAATTTCAAATAAAACTCTTGATTTGGGAGAGGTGATTGAGAAAGTGAGCCAGGCAATTGAAAGCGCAGCTTGTTATTCATGTTAGTTTTTAAGTGGCTGCCGACAATATTTATTTGCAACCTGCCAGTTTGTATTGCTCAGTTGCACTAAAGGCGAGCAAGCGTGCCTGTCACCCGTGTCCCTGCCTTTGCACAGGCTCAGCAAAAGGCTGCCAGGGGCACGAGGTATCCTGAGTGCATAGGCTCCCCCCCCCCGCCTCCCCGGGAGTCCTGCTGTTGTCTCAGAGGACATAGTGGCATTAAATGGTGGGCCACAGAGCATATGGCAACTCTGGTGCCACAGAGCAGACTGAATTTGCCACTGGAGAAAAAAGCAATGAGGAGGAAATGAGGACAGCTGCTGCATCCACTTACTAGATTCAGCACAGAAAAAACCACACAAAAAGTGCCTTTTATGATGTTAATAATGTTCCATTCTATAAGCTTTTACAATTCTATTGCAAAACCATCAAATATCAATTTATTTATATAATGCACTCACTGAGGTACATCATATATTTACTGAGCAGTTGAGGTTTATCATGCTGCAGTCTGCAAGCTCGCTTCATGCCCATGTGTAACTGGTGATAGGAAGGTTTTCCTGCCGGATCCTCAGCCCAGTCTGTAGGATGTCTCGAAGCAGGAAAAACCCCTGTACATCTGCATCTCTTGTTTACACTCATAAATCCAGTCTGATGCCTGTCTGACTGACTCAGAAATAGCTCAGAAAAATCCTATTTCTGCATCGAATTGTGCCAGTTATTCCCCCAAACATGAGATGTTCCTCCCCTCCTCCTCTTTATTCTTTTTCAAATCTGGAAATTGTCTTCTCAGTTGCAAAGGGAATTTTCTGGTTTGCACATCCTTCCCCTAAAGGTGAAAAATGATATAATGTTCAGTTTGCACTCTTGTGAGTGTGCTCACCCCTTCGCTTTGCATTACATGCACATGTCCTCTGCGAGCTCTTTTTAGTAATCCATAACCCAAGTGGAAACCCTCCTCCTCTCCTCAGACCCTGTTTCAGCCCATTTGCTGCCATGAATAACTCTCTTGTTAATGGCAGAGCATTCCCATCCCCATCAAGGAACAGATGGCTGGAGTGATGAAAGCAAACTCTGTTTATGACAATGTGTAACTTTGATTCCTAACTTAGGGCGTGTTCTAACTACATTTTCCATTTGCAGCTCTGTGTTTATTTCCACATTCAATTCTAAATTCGTTCTATCATCAATATTAAAATGTCATCTTTTCAGCTGCTCAGCTGGATTCAAGAATCCCAATTCTTGTGCTTGTCATGGACCAGTATTGTGTTTTCAATTTATGACCATATATTATAATACAGAGAGACCAACATTACCCTAGTAATGCTTTGTTTAACTGACATTATTATGACATGTAAGAAAATAGGAATAATAGTACGATCTATTTGACCATAAGGAATTAATTACTAGAGCAAGATGCAGAAGACCACACAAACCACTCCTGATCTCCCTTCTCTTTCTTCCTTCTGCTCAGTTTTTCATGGCAATGAGCACGCATGCAGCCTAACTCCAGCTGTCATGGGACCTTTTGTGCTATTCGTAGGAGTAACTATTGATTTTAGGATGATAGAAGATTGATCACTGCTGAGTCTGTGTGTGGCACTGAGGCACCAAAATCCAATTTAAGGAGGTTTCAGGCAACCTGTGATGTGATCCTTTAGTTATTAGTGAAAAGCAATATTTTACTTGTATTTTTCAGGTAATCACTTGTATCTATCACAAAGTTTGGTTTCACTCATCCCGTTCCCAGAGGAGAGTTGTGTTTAGTCTCTTATGCTGGCTGATATACATGTGCATATATATACACACACATATGTTATGTTGATGTATGTATACATATGTTATATGTATACGTATATACACATATGTTGCTTTTTTTCCAATAACTCAGAGCAATCAAAAAATGTGCTTTGTAGTTGGAACAAGAGATTCAAGAAATGGCTAGAACAGTTTTATTTTAAAGCTTCATTTTTTACAAAAATTGTTTTTACTCTTTTGCCAACGTACATTTCAATGGCATTTTAAAAGTCAAAATTTTCCATTTCCAATTTTGTTAATGGCAAAACGTCCATTTTTGACCTTTTTCTTGATTTACCTAAGTTATATTCAAATACCAATTTAAAAATACTATTTTCCACACTGTCTATAATATTTTAATGCAAGCTTAATACTTACAGAATAATCCACATGACCAAAAATAAGGAAGAAATAACTAATCAAAATGAAGCCTTTCCTTGGTGCCAAACAAAAACGTTTGGAAAAATAACAAGAACTCTCTGACAAGCACCAGCCATGACCAGTGATGGGAATGGAGCTGCAGAGCGGGCTGCTGCAGCATGTGCAGAAGCCTCTTGGGAAGCAGGACGCCTGGAGCCAGGCTTCCCATCTCCCAGTCAGCCAGGGTGCCTCTGCTTCCTGAGAGCACAAGACCTTCCTGAGAGACCTTTCCTGAGACTTGAAAACGAAGTCTCTTTCTGTGAGCAGAGCTAAACTAGAAGAAGGGGGGAGAAGCTTGCACCCCAGCCAGCCCTGCTTGCTGCAGGAGGAGAGCTGGGAGCAAAACTGTTCTGTGCATCCTAAGGGACTGTTGGTCTTTCCAACAGGTACTTCCAGCCTGATCCCTTACTGTGGTTCCCCTTCCCCTTGCAGTAAAACTCCGCTGGCACAAAGCCTTTCACATAAACCCCTTCCTACCATGTGGGGAAGTGTGATTTCTTCTTTTGGAGCACAGCGACAAAATTCTACAGGCATCCTTTTTAAATTTGTCATTTATGAGTGACTGGCAGATGTCAGGGTAAAGGACTAGAATATGATATTGTGACTTGGAGTAGAAGGTCTCAAGTACAAGGCTACAATGCACAAATCATCAGCCAGCACTGACCATTCCTGTAAGTTCCAGCACTTGGGGTCACAGGCTCATAGGAAAATGGAGGCTGGAAGGCACCTCAGCAAGTCCAACCTCCTGCTCCAAGCAGGGCAAGCTGTGAGGTCAGACCAGGTTACTCAGCTCATACTCAATCTTGTCTTACTCGTACTTTCCTTCAGACACTGCTTGTTTCCAAGCTTCTTTATTTCCCCCAGTTTTACAGACCTGCGAGGTTTACTGTTGCCAGGGCTGTCCATTCCTCCGGACTACCTCAGTGCTCAAGTTGCCAACATCTTTTATTCTTTTTTATGAAGTGCCAGAACTGCAAACTGCTATAGTCTGCCCTCTGCTCGGAGAGGTCTCAGAATCCCTCGTCCATCTGCCATGTCAACTGGACTACTGAAATTCATTTCTGTGCCCCCCAATGGTGTTGGCTCAAAGGAAAAGGTGGCAGAAGAAGTAATTTTTAGGGAGCAGGTGTTTGGTGGCAGCCCATGCAACCTTTTAATCTTGGGGCACAGGTTCAGATGCAACTGTCAGTGGAAAGTATGAGGTTTTCCTGGTAGCCCAGGTCCACTTTCTTACTTTCCATTAGCCCTTCCTGGTGTGCCATGCACTTCTGCATCATGTGCCATGCACTGGGCTCCTGCACAGCCCACCCTCGGCTCCCCACAGCCAGATTTGGGCTGTGCCCATTCCTGCTGCCTGTGCACACATGTCTGCGAAGGGGGGGACGGAAATAAAAATATGCAGTGAAGTAACTGTTTTCTTAATAGCATGCATTGTACCTTTAGCAATATTTTTTTTCTACTAAGTTGAAACTAAGTTTCTTTTTTTTTCCCCAATATTTTTGAGAGGTTTACTCCTGAGGCTTTGAACATTAGATGCAGTCAATATACTGTCACAAAAATAGGTATCAAAGTTGTAGTACAAAATAATCCCACAAGCTTGTTTAAATGCAGAGTAAACCTCACTCTTGAATGTCACATCTGCTTTTGATAGCAACAAAACAAAGGGTGTTCACAAGTCCCAGGTAAAATGTAACCTTTAAGAAAGTATGAAAACAAGTACAAGACTCTCAGCAAGTGTCCTCAAAACATCTGCTTGCACATTAGATGTGTTAAGAGGACCTACCTGTGGAAATCCGTGATTTATAGGCTTCTCTCCAGTACAATCCAGTCTCCTATTGCCAGTACTATAAGCACATCTGCTTAAAAAGTTCTGATGGAAAAATATACATTGGAAAAATATGTATCAGATAAATGTAGTTTTGATACAATGAAAGCATTTCTGCTGAAGCAACTTAATGTAAAAAAAGGAAAAAAGTTGAAACATAATATTTTGACTGCCCTGCTTTGCTTCAAAATACAATAACAATTTTTGTGCCATTAGTGTTAATTTATCTGTATATATTATGTAATATCTTTATATATATTATTTTAAGTACATTCTGATTAATATTATACAAGTGTAAGATGATACTATTTTGATCCAACTTTCTAAAAGTGTAAGGTTTCAGTGTTGTAAAAACAAATGCTAAGTGAAAATGAAAATATGTTTTAATTTTCTTTCCATGGAAATGTAGACATTTCAGTTTGGTGTGCAAATGTGGAAGAAAACCTGCTAAAAACAACCAAGAACACTGGAATTTTATGTGCAAGTGGATACTTGATTTCTGATTAGTTCTAGTAAGCTTCTGCAAGATGATGGAGTCTGAAAAAGTCTGCACTTCTCAGCTATGCCAGCAGGGATACAAAACCACAAAAAATTCAGTGGCTTAGCCTACAGATGAGTCCTGTAGGCTCCGGACTACAGGACCTAGTAGTCCTGAGCCTACTCAGATTTAGGGAAAGGCATGAATATCAATGAGCTACCATCTTGGTCTAAGATTGGCAGTAAATTTGGTAGAGTCAAAGGATGCTCTCAGGTTATGGAAGTTGCAGGGTTTTTGAAGGATCGGTGAGAAAAGTGAAACTTTGTACATACATACATTGTCTATCCTTAACCATATAAAACAGGGATTTAAGCTAGTCATTAGGGCTACCTCTACTCACGGGGAGAGAGGAGAGAAAGAGAGAGATTAGCATCTCCAGAGAGCTATTCATGCCATCATAGAAAAATCAGTGTTACAGATTTATGGACTGAATCGATAGACTGCAGAGGGAACTTAGTTAACAAGCTGTGAGTCCCATCTAAATGGGTACCCGTTATTCCCACTGCATGTGGCAGACTGCATGGATTTCCAGATGATTGTTATTTCTGGAAGCAGATGTTGGACCAAAACATGGGAGTCTTCAGAATATAATAGGGATTACTGACTGATAGAAAGCTTTCTAATTATGAAATTCTTCCATTGAAGAACTTCTAATGCATTACTGTCACCAAACACTTTGCCAAAATCTGAGATAATTAAATCTGAGAACCACATGAAGTGTACAGCTGAGGAAAACTGTATTCTTTGCTAAAAAGGCCAGTTTTAAAATTAATACGTCCAAATAGTTATCCATTGAATTTTGGTAGGTTTTCCAGTCTCTTCCTGAGCACGCCATATAATAACATGCTTTTTAATACCGACTGAATTCTTGCAGCATGTTATTTAAGGGCCATACAGCCTGCTTCCACTTACAGGAGCCATTGCAGATGAAAGAATAATTTTGCCAGTGGTACACTCCTTAATGAGGAGGTAATACCTGGAGAGGTGGGGGAAATGAGTTTCTTCTCAGAATTTTTATTTCAGAATATCATCTTTTGAAGATATTACTTCTGGGAGTTGCCCCTGAGGAAGACTAAACACCAAGTGTTTGGACTAGCAGCGTACATAAAACTCACTAGGAACCCAATGTCCTTGTCCATAAAATGACTTACTTCAGCTATTCCAGAAATTAGAGACGTCTACACGCGAACTAGATGGGAAAGGGAATGGTTGTTTACTCATCCTAACGGTCAGATCACTTTGATACATGAGTGATCTTTGATAGAAAGTGATAAGCACAGGCATTAATCAAAACTACGTAGGGTGGCAGGAAACCTCATGGAAGCAGGAATTACTGCTATTGCCACCTATCACTTCCATTCCTTCAAATCGGGCATGTGTAGAAACAGCTCTCAAAATAAGATTTAAGAACCTATGGCAAATCTAAACCTGACTGAGGTAAATCAAATAGCTACTACTGTTTATTATTGAAATTGCCAGCTGGGAAATTGGCCATAATCATTTGGAAATGTTACAAACTGGTTTCAAATTATGGGAATGAAGTGGGAGGTAACCGAACCACCGGTTCATCTGGAGGAAAAAGTGTGAATAGCACATCTGGCTCAATCTGTGCCAGAAACCCCCATGCATGGACTGGCCACGACAGGGGGATCCAGCTTAGGTTTAGCTTCACTAGAAAACACTGGCAACAGGTACTTTCTCATACCCAATTACAGGTGTCTCAGCCGCCTTCTCATCTGGTATCCATGTTCTGATAATTGCTCTACAGTGTGTTTTCCCACTGGGATAAGTCTTGGTCATGCTAAGTCTGATCTTACAGCAATGTCTCCAAATAGGTATTTCCACCTTTACTGTGGATTTGCACCATTTTACATGAAAAGAGAATCAGTCCTAGTAAAATCACTTTCTCAAAATGCCTTTGGGTGCCTGTCTGTATGTAGATTTGACGTATTTGAAGTGGGCAACTGACTTCCCCTTTCCCCACTATGATTTAGACTCTCTTGGATTTTGTGGAGAATGGATGCCTGGTGGTGGCTGAATCTTGACAGCAGCAAGGACTAGATCCACACCTTGCAAGTCCTGCTGGTGAACAACCATCTTGGTGCCAGCAACCTAATCTCTACATAACCCCCTTGCTCAGCCTGCCTTTCCCTCCATCCCTACTTGCCCCTGTATCCAAGTCACCACCTTCTCCCCTAATAGTGACTTCTCCGCACTTGCTACTTCAGGTAGGTGAGGGCAGGGGGCTCCTTCAGCTGTTTGGGTACCAGCCAGATCCCATCCTCCAGGCAAGGCTCAGCCGCCAGCATCTCTGGGGCTGCCCGGTGGACCACGCTGCTTTAGTTACATCAAGGCTTTCTGTCAAATACGACTAAGCAATTCTTGGACTGAAGATCCAGGGCGTGCTGTCTGGAGATGTAAACTTCCTGCCAGCATTGGTCATGGGTGCTTGTATGGGACATCAGTGGTGGAGGTAACCTCTGGAGGCAGGTGTCCCCCTCCTCTGGCTGGATATGAATATAGGACTTTCTGCCCTGGTGCTTTTACAAGGTGTGAGTGGACTGGATCCATGTGAAGATAGGTCTGTGCGCTATATGGTAAATAATAGGTTTTTTCTGTTGATTTATTGGGTGAATAGAATGATTTGCACCAAATTTCCTGCTCAAACTCTTATAATTTAAAACAGGTGCTTTCTGTGGATATTCTAAACTGATGTCCAAGTGGCTCAAAATTATTTTTGCCATTAAATTTTGATATAAATATACCTATAGAACGTGAACAGAAAATGACTGTGAACTCAATAAAAGCACATTTATTCAATAAAACATTTCCTGAAAAGATTCTGTGGTATTAATGCATTAAATACTTCTGAAGCTTGAAAGGAGCTGTAATGGAAAGAGTGACATCAAAGACATTAGCAGTCCCCATAAAGTGAGTTTGGAAAATGTAACTGAGATTTCTCAAATTCTTTGCTTGGAAAAAAGGTCATTTTTATTTTCTTCCTTTTCTGGAAGACTATCATATCATCTCATTATGTGATTAAGTTAATCATGTGATTGATAATGATTTTTATTCTGTTTGGTTACCGTTTGCTAGTCCCACTGTTTCTATGAACAACATGGATATCTGCAGTCAAGAAAGCGATATTTGTAGGAGTAAAGACTACATTATCCTTGACTGATGGTGATCTCTGCTTTATCAGCTGAAGCTATTCCTCATGAGTGTGTGTGTGTTTGGGAATGACTGTAATTTTCATTATAATCCCACCTGTCATAAATTTGTGTCATCTCATAATAGAAGTACAAATTCTGCTTTCTCAACTATCAAGCGGTTTACCATAACACATTTTGGACACTGGTTAGCTGACTAGCAAAATACGAGATAACAATTAACCTTTTTCTCACTTGTTCCTTATCTAATTTTTATTCCTGCATTTGTCTATACTTTACACCTTATTCCAATTACTTTTTAAGCCTTCATTGCTCATTTCTTATTGCTGTCACTTGAGAATTAATCGGTTCACAAACCACTGCCCATGCACATTTCAGTGGCAATAGATTCAGTATCTCTTTGTAAGATTTACAGCCCTACCTGCTATGTACAGATCATAGACTCATAGAATCATAGAATAGCCCAGGTTGGAAAGGACCATGAAAGATCACCTGTTCCAGCCTTTCGCGGGGAAGGGAGCCTAGATGAGATTATCTAGCACCCTGTCCCATCACATCTTGAAAACCCCCAGTAATGGGGACTCTACCACGTCCCTGGGGGGGTTGTTCCAGTGGTTGATCGTTCTCATCATAAAAAATCTTTCTTCTGTTGAGAAGAAACCTTCCCTGGTGCAACTTGTACCTGTTGCCCCTTGTCTTCTCCATGTGGCTCCTTGTGAAGAGAGCCTCCGTCCTCTTTGTAGTTGCCCTTTAAGTACTGGAATGTGATGAGGTCTCCCCTGAGCCTTCTCTTTCTCTTCAGTCTTTCTCATAGGGCAGATTCTCCAGCCCTTTGATCATCTTCATGGCCCTCCTTTGGACTCTCTCCAGTCTGTCTGTGTCTTTCTTGAATTGTGGGGAGCAGAACTGGACACAGTGCTCCTGGTACAGCCTGACAAGTGCTGAGTAAAGTGGGATGATCACATCTCTATCCTGCTAGTAGTGCCCCTGTGGATGCAGCCCAGGAGCCAGTTTGCCTTCATTGCTGCAGCGGCATACTCCTGATTCATGTTTAGCTGTTGTCCAGCAGGACCCCCAGGTCCCTTTCGGCAAGGTGCTCCCCAGCCACACAGATCCTAGCCTGTACTGGGCTCTTTGGTTACGTTGTCCAAGGTGCAGGATCTTGCACTTGTATTTTTGTTAAACTTCACACAGTTCTTGCTAGCCCACTCTTCCAGCCTGTCCAGGGCTCTCTGTAAGATGGCTCTCCCTTCTGACATGTCCACCTCACCACCCAGTCTGGTGTCATCAGCAAACTTGGTGAGGGTGCTTTTGGGCCCTTCTTGTAGATCACTATCAGTGTTGTGGTGCTCATCATGCCAGGCATCCATGGCTTCCCTGGAAATACTTCTGAGAGAAATGTGCTGCGAACCTTCATGCTGGTGTTCAAGAGTCTGGTTGCAAAGGTGTTACTGGCTGTAGCTGTGTTACTGGCACAAAGTCAATAATAAATTTAGATGAGGAAGGGACAGAGAACTCCCAAAGATGCCTTCTCCAGCTGCCAGTTCTAGAGGTGTCAAAGCAAACCTCTGCCCTCCCTCCCTACGGCTGGGCTGTGGCCTTGGTCACTGTCCCACTGTGAGACATGCTGTAAAGGTACTCAAGATGAGGGCCTGGTCATGTGTGCTCACTGCAGAGCTGTGGGGGTTTGGAGGAACTCGTTGGTCATGTAACGATTTACATATGCTTTATAATTATTCGAAGGTCTGCAGACCTCCTGACATTTCATGAATAGACCTTAGGCATGGAAATGTGAATGCACAAGAGGGTGGATTCACTGGTCCTGAGCAGAATGCATGACTTACTTAACATCTCTGATTTGCCACACATCCACAGCACTTGGGACTGACTGGGTATTTGTTCTGCAATTTTTTTTAAATTGTTATCACCAATCATCCCAAACGATCCAGCACCAGGGAAGCTTTGTACAGTATTAGTGAAGAATGCATGTCTTATATGCATTCTTAATGCATTAAAATAAAACTGTGGAAAACAGTCTCACTTTTTCTGTTTTATACTATTCATTCGACAAATACTGAAGCTTCCTTTAATAGAGCTTGATGTTTCCATAGTTATTTTCCTTTCCTCCTCCTTTTGTGCAATAAATCAATATTATAATGATGTCAGATTACTGCAGCTCTGGAAACTGTGTGCATTGGGAAGCAAAGAAAAATGGCAGATTTGCTATTTCTCATGTTCTGCATGATTCATTTGCAAACTGGATTGAAATGCTAGAAGTGGAAATGTAGTGCATTGAAAATTTAATCAAAAAGTTGCTCCAATTGCATAATAAAAGTGGACTGAAAATAGTCATTGGGAAGACAGGAGCAACTCTTGTCTTTTGCAGAAGGAAGCATTTCATACTCAGAAATGTGCAGTTTTGCAGGTCTCACCTCCCTGTCCCCACATGTCTGGATGGCAGGTAGAGCTGAAACTTTGGCCTTCCTTTGCACTCCGAGACTTATTCCACCACCTGGAGTCCGCAGGGGTTTTACACCTAACAGAGACATTGCATCCAAGGCATTCAGCTTTCCTAGGACACTGATCGATCTCCCTGGCACGTTCACAGTCCATTACATACAGAGTTACGTGTCTTGTACTTGGCCCTTAAGTTTGTCAAAACAGGCTTAGAAGGAGTCGGAATTACTTTTTATATAAATTTGTTAGGTTATCTGATTAAAGGCTAAACACAATAATCCCAAAGGCCCAGCGGGGATCAGAGGGTGACTGACAAGGGGGGAGCCCCACAACCTGCCCAGCAGAGATGGAGCCCACCACCCCAGCTGCTACCCAAGGCCACCCCAGGGGAACAATTCAGCCAATGTCCCCAGCGGGAAACTGCCAACAGGAGTCCTGGAAAGAAACTCTGCCCCAGAAAGCCACACAAAATAAAGGGGGCTATTGCCTAGAAGGGAATATTACTTGCTATTGGATGCAGGGGCAAAAGAATTTGAGGAGGGTGTAAAACTTACTTATTGCAGGATATTTTAAGGGAATTGTGAGAATTTGTGAAAATTATGATTAGGTAAAGGACCAAAGGTGGCAAAAGGGTGGGACCAAAGTGAACAAGGGAGAAATACATGAGAAAATAGAGGGGAAAAGGAGATAAAATTTGCTGGTCACATGTAAACAAGGCTGCTGGTCTGCATGTCTCTCTAGCTAGGCAACCTGTCAATTTTCTTACTGAACTATTCCTATTTTCTGCATGTACGTGCTCTCTGTTCTGTGTGTGCCTGTATGTGCACGTGTGCATGATCCACTAGCAAACTGCAAGTCGGAGTAGCTGAAGAGCAGGGCAAGAGGCCCAAGTGCCAGTCACTAGGGAGGGACCTCAGGTCTGAGGGGCCCCTTGGTGTCAAAAACAGGAGGTGACCAGGCAGTGGAAGGCTGAGGCTGGATGGACCCAGGGTCAAAGGACAGCTATTGGGGAGACACATGGAGAGGGGTGTGTGTGTGTGTGTGTGCACACGTGTGTGACCACGGGGAATACCTGCTCAGACCTGGGGATGCAGAGCCATAGCAGGTAGAGTCAGCCAGCAGCGACAGCAGAAAGCCCCTGTGGCCTCAGGTTCACTGGATCCTGCAACCTCTAACAAAATCCAAAAGCCAGAATCTATGTATATTTATGAATATTTAAAGCACATTACAATTTTTCATCAATTTGATATTAAAGCAACAAATATAAATTCAGAAAGCCTCTGTAATCAAAGGCAGTGTTGGAGGACAACTTATTTCATTTGATATGTTTGGATTTAAGGATATCATACTGAGATTAGTTTTTAGATAGTAATTAGATACTCACACTTTTGAAGATAACACCTTGACGTCTGCCTATTTATAACTTCAGTTTGGAGTCTGCAAAAGAAGTAAAATAAAATTTTCATTATCACTTCACACAGATTTCAACATTCCAAGAAAGCTGGAAGTTGACTTAATGGCTGCAAAATTGTATATTCTGTTTGTAACTCATTGTCAGAATTGGATGTTTTACATTCCCCAGGACCACCAGAAACATCTTCCTGTAATGTTCAAAGTCACCTGGAAAGTCTTTGTAAAACTGAAGCATATTCAGCTGCATGATGTGCCAGCTAGAGAGAAGAATTCATCTTTTGTTCTAGATTTTTTGAAATAAACTGCGTGAATTCACAGACGCAGCAGACACATACACTACACACAAAACCAGGGCACTGAGTTTATGACACGGTTGCTGTTCTTCCTCCTGATAATATACTGTTATTATCTCTATTTGCCGGGACATATTTGCCATTTTGAGATTAAACTTGCTTTCAGTTTTCTGACAGATGTAAATACCTTCCTTTTACCATCTTGGCTCTAAGGCTTTCAACATCTGAAGTTGTTTTTAAATGTGCATGGAAGATATTCATTGCTTCCTGTAGCACATTACACTTTTAGACTGTATCATTGGAAGCTTTAACCAATATGAGGGGACCAGCTATTGGCATTGTAACTCTGTCTTGTTTGTAATTATGTCACCTTATCACTCAAGAGTGTGATTGCCCTCATTTTCTTTGTGAAAAATATTAGTAATTTTGAGATTTAGAAATAAAAACTAAAGACCTGCATGGATTTTCATTTGACTGCCATTGCTTTAGGCAATATCCCTTTGCTTAGAAATAAGTACCCAAGTGCAGTGTGTTCTAGGATTCTGGCAGCAGCCAGGAAAACCCACTGTTTTGTTGTGAATTTTATTATGTTTGTGAAATTATCACAAACCTTGTTAAAGATGGCAAAATCCCCTGCTGTGTTAGGACATCAGCTGCTACATGCAAAAGATGAGCAATACAGTGAATATGTTGCAAACAACTATGTACTCAAATAGGATTTTTAGCAAGTACCTGAACATACGATGAGAACAAGACATGCATATACAACATTTCTTCCTAATACACTCTGAGCTTCCAATTGTTTTTAGCTCCAGGGACCTCCTTAAGCTGACGTGGTTCTTGTGTAGTTAGGAATCCTCTAGTTTTCCTTCGATGAAATTGTCTCTTTGAACCCATATGAACTGTTGGTATCCTCAGAAACCTGAAGCAAGGAGTTCAGAGATTTACTGCATTTTCAATTAAGAACTCCCTGTATGACTGTCGCCTAATCACGGCTGAGCAACGCCCAGCTTTTCCAGCTAGTGTCACCCAGAATAGCAAAAGAACCATAACTGGAGCATCATGTGCAATTTCTGAAGTACTGCCATTCCACTGGATATTGCACAGTAGAAACTATGCAGTTCCTGGAAGTCCTTGGAAATCTGCTGTTTCACCAACAATTCAAAAAAGCTGATGACTTTATAAACAGTTTGCTTTTTCTTTTTTGACTATGATTCATCTTCCAGTGCTCTGGAAGGCAAGTGCTTCACCAAGTGCTGACTCTCAGCGTAAGGGAATGCATGAGGTGCATATTTAACTTGAAAAAGCAAAAATACATAACACAAGCGTGTTGCCACTTTGGTCTGTAATTTTTATTTGTTTCTATGTTTTTGCTGCCTCTTTTGGTTTGATGTGACTTGCAGATACGTGTGCTAAATCTGAGTTTGATTTGCCAGCCACAGCAATACTACAGTATTTGTGCCTTAAAATTCGTCTTTCATACAATCTATTTCTTCTGTGGTTTTTTTTCCTACTGCAAATTCCTTACATGCTGCTCATGACTTTTTTGCCTTTTGCAGAGCCAGACTCACAAACCAGCACTGCACTTTGCTATCAGCTATGTTGTCCTCATCCTTGACATGATCTTGTCTCCTCTTGGCTGACTTCAGAGTTTGCAAGATAACCAACACCCTTCAGAAAATAATTTTTTACAAAAAGAAAAAAGAAAAACTACATCTGCTCATGCCCACATGTCAGACTTCTTTGTCAGCTGCAGTCCTCTGTTTCCAGGTCAGTCCTGTTCTACAGACTGTCCAAAGGCTAGAGGACCTTACAGCTTCCAAACTCCTGGTCATCTTGCCAAAAGTTGGGCAACCCAGGGATCTGGCTGGCCTGGACACCTGGAAGCCTCATGTTCCTCAGCTAGTCAGTGTCTTGTAACTTGCTGTTTCCAGAAAAAGGTATTGCACCACCTCAGCTTTTCTAAAAGTTGGGATATGACTGCAAAAACATCTGGAAACTGCTGGTAAACTAACAAGAAGTTAGTTTTTTTCCTGGCCAGCTGTGTCACGTGTATAATTTCAGCTGTTTACAGTACTGAGATTTATATCTAAGTCACTACCCTGAATGGTCAGCAGTGGAAAACAAGCACTGTTTTGCCATAATTTAGCTGCTGTAAGTTAGATGTCCCCATAAGGACAAGAACAACTGTGCTCTGATGTGCCTGTTTCTTTTCACTGACCATAAAGGGAGCCAGGGATGACCAGCTCCAATGAAGACGTGCACATTTCGTTAGGTGAATTCCACCATTACTGCTCACATTCAGCCCATGACATGACCTTAATATGTTACAGTAGTCACTCCCAAACAGAAGGACCCTGACATATCACAGTGCCTCTTGATCTTATTTATATCTTTGCCATGAGCGCACAGCGGTAACAAGAAGGTGTGTTATCATGTATGAGATAGCATCTAAGTGTGCTTCGGTCCATTTATTTGGGGACTAATGTTAAGCTTGTTTGGAGAATAGCCAGAAGAAGATTTCCTTTACATTTCCCCAGCAGCTTGCTACTTTCTTATCTGCATTATCATAAATCTATAGAAAGCCCTGTATAGAATAATACACAATAAGGACAATAGATATTATCTAAAATAGCACAGCAAGGAGCAACAATGAGAGTGAAGCATAGAAGACAGATAGTTTTAAAGTGATGTTCCACTGATGCAAAATTTGTAAGGCAACTTCAGCTAAGGGGGGCAGGCAGCTGTGACCAGCAGGGCAGCCAAGGGCTGTTTCGGGCAAACAAAACATTTTCCTCCCTTCTCAGCCTGTGGTACTTGTTCCCTGCTACACCCCCMCCCCCCCCCCCGTAATACTGCTGTGTCCAGAGGAACTGCCCAATCTACCCAGGTTTACCTGGCTGCACTTGCTGCCAGTATCCCACAGTGATGGGACTCTAGACAACTTCTGAGAGATCCATTTTCTTTGCTCCTCAGGCATGCAACAGAGAGTGGCCAGAACATTAGTGCAATGGATTCACATTACTGGAGTGACATGAACACTAAAATGATTTAATGCTTGAAAAGTACATAACTGGTTGCAAAATGTGCCAATTTGATATCAATAGATCTTAAATGTGTATTTAAAATGAAGTGCTTTTGAGACTGAAGTGCTTTCTGGGTTACAGCACATGTTAAAGGACTTTAAAAGGAATGTTTAAAAGGCTTTTAAATCAGTGTTTTAACCATAAGCATTTTCATTTAATTTAGATTTGGGCTTGAACCAAAAACCCAGCATCCAATTTTGCATGTCTTAAATTTGAGTCCCTTTCTGTTTGGACTTCAGTGGCCCTCTGACTGTTTATACTAGCTAGGAGTCTGGCCCCAAAAATGTTGGCTTTGGCTAAATTGTAGTGGGGTATTTATTTTTAATAAGTCTTAAGATGATTAAAATAGTATTGCTTTACTGTATAATCAAGTACTCCTAAGCAGAGACCAATTGTGCCCATCTGTCTTTATTTAGCTATGCTACCTGGAATGCAAAAATAGCCATAGAACCATGTCACTGCAGAAGAAGATATTTGTTACCCTATTTTCTTATTCCTTTTTGTATAATTGATTAGTCATAACGATAAATAATATCAAGGAACTAGTAAAAATTTTACATAAAAGACTTTCCTGTAGGAAAGTGGGATCTCGTTGAAATTTTCTATTAGAAAGAATACTCTTTCCGTAGACACTTCTGTCAGGAAAATCCAAATGACACGTTGTCTGGGTAAATCTTCATGCCCACCTTAGGCACTTCAAAATCCTGTGCTCGTAGTCCCATTCCTGCCTTGATTCAATTTTCCATTATGTGCCCATGAAATGATGGGTCCCCATCACACTGGACTCAGCGCCATCCTCCCTGCGTGGGCAGTACTGCAGAGGCGAGGCCGCAGGTGAGACCACAGCTCACCGGGGAAGATGTGCTGCAGGAGGAGAACAAGGCTCATGCATTCCTGAGCTACGATGCCTAGAGGGCAATGTGCTGGGTCTAGAGGATGCAAAGATGTTTTCTAAAACAGAAAATGTTAAAATGTAACTGGTTTGATGTTTCACATATGAAAGCAATTAGATTTTTAGTACATTAAGTATTTCTGAGTGACGGAAAATCAAATACAAAAATATTGACATGCCCCCACACAATGGAAATCTGGGAAGGGCTAATCTCATGCAGTGGTATCTTTGCTGGGATACTGAGGGTATTTGTTAGCAATATGATATCTGAGACTTAGACAAAACCTTAAAAAAAGGCTGAATTAGATACAGACTTGCCCTTTTTGTCTGTCTTATTCCCACCATTTCTTCTAATTTGAATTTGGGTAAGCTAGAGCATATAACTAACTGGTGTGCAAAGCTAGCATTGACAGTGGTACCTGGATCTTTTGCTTTTGTTGCCAGGGACAACAAGCAAATGTTGAAAATAATGGCAAAGTAATAAAGCCCATTCCATAGGAAGCATTGTGGCAACGGAAGGAATGCTACGAAAGAGGTCTACACAAACACATAGCTGGAGCCACTGGGACAGGACTAGAGTCAGCTGCAGTGTGGATAAGGTAGGAGGACATCAGAGGCACAACTACAATGACACACCACCTGTGGGGCACAACATATGAAACTAATGAAGATGGGAAGGGGATACAGATCCTTTTTCTGTAAATAATTACGAAATTTCTTCAGATTTGGCATATGCACCATCTCTCAATAAGCTTAACCATATGGGAAGTTTGATGCATCTGTGTTATTTCATTACTTAGCTCATTTGGAGTACGAATAGAGTCTGACACAGATGCTAAATTTCTTAGAAGGTTCAGTTTTCATTAATTTTCATTCCTGAACTATCTAGCAGATTGAATTGTAAAATGTCAGAAAATTCATTCAGTTCACAAAAGAGTATTAATACTGTAAGGGGAGGTTATGTTTTATTTCTCACACATAAAAGAGAGAATGAATCTCTATTTTAAGCAAAAAAATGTTATACTGTTATAAATCTGTATAACCTATTGATGGAGTCATGGTTTTACTTCCACAGTTATCTGAGGCTGATGGTAAACAGCCAACATTTGCTCTTGGAAGCAGCTGAGGTGAAAAGTCCAGATTCTTCTGCTGAACAAGTCAAAGCCATTTTCCTTTGGAATATATGATCTACACATAAACAATCTCAGTTTATTATGCCTCCTTTTTTTCACTTTGTACTCTCACTTGCACATTGTAGTCATATTGTGTAATAAAACTGCAGAAATCCTGCGTTCCCCACAAGTTGGGTGTAGGATTGTTATTTACCACCACCTCATCCTCTTCACTGCAAGGCACTGTGACAGGCATACAGATCTTTACAAGTAAGATTGTTAAGAGTAGACAGTTCAATTTTTCTGAAATTCAGACCAAGAATAAGAGATTACATGACCCTAATACTTCTGATTTTGTTTTGGGGTTTTTTTCCAGGTAAAGGCTGCTGAGTTTCCTGGTTTCTAAATTTCAGACTGGTTTTTGGATGTTCTATACCTCTTGCCAATGAAAGCAGATAAAAATGAAAATAACAGAAGGGAAGATTCAGAGACATTTCATGTGATAAGCCGTGTTTAGCCAATATGCTTCATGTTGCAGCCATTCCTTTTCTTTGGCCCTGACGGCAAGAAGACACACTGAACAGTTGCAACTTTTGGTTTCAAGATGGTGTGTCCCCCATAAGTATTGCAGGGATGGCAGAGAGCTTAAATCATCTAGTCCAGCTGCCTGACCACTTCAGGACTGACCAAAAGTTAAAGCGTGGTATTAAGGTCATTGTCCACATGCCTCTTAAACACTGACAGGCTTGGAGCATCGACCACCTCTCTAGGAAGCCTGTTCCAGTGTTTGACCACCCTCTTGGTAAAGAAATGCTTCCTAATGTCAAGTCTGAACGTCCCTTGATGCAGCTTTGAACCCTTCCCACATATCCTGCCACTGGATACCAAGGAGAAGAGCTCAGCACCTCCCTCTCCACTTCCCCTCCTCAGGAAGCTGTAGAGAGAAGGAAGAAAAGGCTTTATGGTCATATAGAGAGGGACAGCAGTTTGCCTTCTTAAGAGACTGTGACTGACCAATAAATGCCTACAATGGAAGAAGGCTCAGTAGAGATGGGCAAGGATGATGTGCCCATGAAGCATGGAGAATAATGTAGGCTGTGACTGACCACAGCTGCTGCAAAGAAGCTGACTTTATGTCAACACAAAGGGACCGGCGGGTGGCCTTTGCTATATATAGATAAACACTCATGTTGGTTGAGTGGATCAGCTGAATATATCACAGTTGAGTGGACCAACTGGTGGTGTAAATGTCTCCCTGAGTTAGCTAGACCAGCATAGGTGGCCGGGCGCAACACAGAGTATAAAAACTAAACAACTAACAAAAGAATTTGAAGAGAGCAAGGGGCTTGAGCTGCCTTAAACCCACGTATTCCTGCTCAGCGACTGGGGACACCCAGCATCCTGACAGCAATGATATTTTAGAGAGCGGTAATGGGGATCACACTGGTATTGTGATTGAACTGTATATTGCAATTGCCATATTTTGCTAAGTGTAACCTACATTTGTATTATGATTTCAGTATATTTTGTGTCATTCTGCTAAATCAGAAATCCTGTGTAACATAAAATATCTTCAAATAAATAAATACGATATTAAACATTACACCCTCCACACGTGGAATATCTAAAAGAACCTGGTCAGAGAGTATTGGACTCTGACACAGACTTATTGACATGGCATTTGACGCCTGTGAGTCTCCCACTGTGAGCCTCAGTGGGGAAGAAGGGGTGTCAAACAATCAAGAAAGTGGTGGGAATGGGACAGCACCAAACTAGTGGAAGTTTTAAAGAAGACCTGGTGTTGCTTGTTCATTTACCTGCAATAATTCATATTTGTCCCATTAAAGAGAGGATATAAAATCTCCTGAATTGGCAAAAGATTTGCTAACAATGTAATTGTCATCAGGATCTGGTCCACAGCACACAATGAATACTTTGCAAAATAATGAAACAACAGTGGCAATATGAGATCTTTTCTGCAATGAATCATACTGGTATTGATCACTGCTGTAATTTATCATGCTTGCCATGCTTCCGGCATTTGCTTATTGATGTACTCTGTTGGCAAAAACAGAATATTGATCACTCATTATCATGGAAATTTGCAGAAAATCTAATTGATATAAAATGCAGCACATTCTTGTGTTCAAAGCCATGGGAAACAGAAAGAACACAAACAGAATAAAAAAGTAATTTGTTTCATGCATATCCAGGAGAGAAAGTTTCTCTGCAGCTTTATCATAGTCCTTTAAAAAAAAAAAATCACCCAACTGTAGAAACAAACTGAAAATAACTAAGAGAGAAAAAAATACAGCTCCTTATATACCAAAAAAGGTGCTGCTAAGGATTTACCTAATATGAATTAATTTAAAATTTTCCAGCTTTCTTCTCTTTTCTATCTCCTGACAGAGCTATTTTCATAGGGCTTTTCACATGGACTTAAATTCCAGCTCTGGTAGATCCAAAGCCCTTTTAAGTGCTAATAGTTTTCTTTGAACTTCAAAGAGGATATGTCTACGAGCAGGTACTGTATGAATTTATAGTAAAGCAAGAGCTAAAATATATTGAAAACATAAACCAGTAAACCATAGAGTATTGTGACTAGCTTTTAAATGAGAAGTTAATAGCTGAACAAATTTAAGAAATTATGTCACTACATTGTGCATTTTATAATGAAATCATTCCATCTTCCAGAATTTTAGGGCTTAATCCAATAGAGATATGGGGTTGTTACCAACATATGCTACATTGCCTGCAAGTCACTGCACCATTGTCCCTATGAAGCAAAAAAGGATCTTTGACAGGTGTCTATACAAGAAACATGTTCCTGTTCATGTTTCAGTAGAATGTTAAATTGTCATCATTTTGAATGCTGGAAATTATTACTATCGAAACTATGTGTAGCCATAACCTTGTTGTAGAGCTATGTGCTCGTGAAGTTGTTACAAAAACATCTTGTCATGATTTACCTCTAATTAATTTGAGCACTGCACTATGCTGAGTATAGTAGGACTTCCAGTGCAGCTATGCTCATTAAAGATCTTGCTATCTATCTCTTACAGAGTGATTTCTCTGGATGTTCAAAATTACGATAAACTGAAGAAGATCTATGTCAAACATAATCTCTTCTTTTTCATTTAGAAGCAGGTTTGTGTGTGTAAAGAGTGGATACAACAACTAGGACTCATGAGTGCAGTGCTGGTTAATTCACCAAAATCTAGCACGGTAGATTTGGCATCTCCACAGTCTGACTACACCTTTCGGTGCTATGACCACATCTTGGTTAGATGGCAGTAATACTGTTACACAAGAACAATGAGATGTGGAGAAGTCCTGAACCATCACGTTTAACCGTATACGACTTAGAGGGCCAGAGAAAAGAGCAGAGATGTGAAAAGGTCATCCCACAGACTGCAGGTAACCCTGCTGCAGCAGGCACACATCACACAGAGACTTCAGGGAGAAACGGCTGTCAGTTCGGAGGAGAGACTCTTACACGGTGGAAGTTCAGGAGGATCATGAAATATCAGTATGCAGTTTTGTTTCATTTGCTCTTTCTCTGATGATGTGTTTGCATATTTCTTGAAAGGAATCAGAATCGAGTATAGAGGACTCTGCCATAAGCTTCCTGGTGTGGGAGAGATCCTCCAAGACAGAAGGAAAGAATGCCAGCAAAAAATATGAAAGAACATAGACTGCAATTTGGTGATGTTTAAATGAGCATCTATGGTGTAAAGTTCCTTTTCCACCTAATCTGGGGCATGTACAATTTTCTGTAGGCAATTGCTATGAAGCAAAAGAAACATGCATCATGTACTGAATGAAGCCATGGCAGCATGCACGAATGAAAACATGGGAGTTTTGGTAGCATCCACGCTCTAACAAAGCTGTGACTTGGAAAGACAAAATGTTCAACTTGACTAGAAAGGTTTGGGTTTTTTTGGTTTTTTTTTTAACATACAAAATGTTTCAAGCATATCTTAAAATAACTTTTAGGTCTAACCTTTTATGGCATTACTGCAATGATAAAACAGGGCGTGAAAAGCAGCAGTAGATCAGTCCAGTTTACCAGTCATAATGTATTTGTCTGAGGTAAACATTTTTAGGCTCTAGTGAAAACATGGCTGCTGTGAGATTTCTTTTTCTGCACACTTGAAGGTTGCTCCTTTAACAGACTTCGATGAAAACAGGGTTTTTCTTAAACTTTTTGCTACTTTTTTTTTATTTAATAATAGGTCTCATGCACCATCTTAATTTTTTCTACTCTTTTGATTCAGATTCTTCTCAGTTATTTGAATTTTGTGATTTCTGATCTTGCCAGTAGTTTTGCAGCTTTTATTTTGTAAGGCAGAAACAACCATTACTAGGAGAAAAGACCAGAAGTTTTCCACACATAGAGTCTAAGAGGGAAAAGGATAAAAAAAAAACCAACTCCCAAACCAAAAGCCAGAATATTTGCAAAAGGCAGATTAGGAGTTTATGAACAATATACAATATTACTATTGGCTAAGTACTGATATTGATATGACTGAGAAGTTCATTGGCAGGTTCTCACAGTGTGTCCAGGCGGTTGCAATAGTTAACATTGTGCTAAAAATAACCCCTGGAACTTCATTATAGCAGTGCTGACATGATTTACCAAGACAGCACACACAGCTCTGGCATTCTTTATGGAGTAAATGCAGGCATATTATTGAACTTCAGTCAAAGCCCAGTAGGAAAGCCTACCAGTGGGTACCTTCTTGTTTTTCTTATTTTTGCTTTTCAAAGATGAGCAAGAAATCTGCAACCTGACTCTGTTGTGTCCCTTAAGTCTGCCTTCCTCTTCTTTTTTTAATTGCCTCTCATAACTATTGCCTTTTATGCTATTTTCTACCGTCTCATCTTTGAGAAGTAGTGGGAAAGGAAGGCTTACTTTTTTTTCCTAAAGTGGCAGGCTGTTAACTCATTCTTTTTGCAGTTAGGCAGACTCTACAGGCTGTTTGTGGTAAGTGCTTCTGCAGGGCTCACACTCTGCTCCCAAGGTGTGGCTATATTCCTAGCTCATCTTCCTCTTCCCTTCTCGCCACCCTTGCTTACCTGTGATGTTCCCCTGCTGGATTGCCCTACATACAGGTGGGAAATGCCTTAGGGAAAGCATTTCCCTCTGTCTTTGTTTGTAAAATGCACGGAACATTTCTGGATCCTTTTGATAAGCAATAAATATTACTGTTTGTATATAACTTTAGGACACAGACTGTGATCATTTACCTTTCAGTACACGTATTATCTGTCTGATGGATGAGCAGGATTTACACATCAATCCATCAAACCATGAAGATTTGGTCTTATTCCCATTGAAATAAAGCTTACTACTGATGTCAAACAGTGCAGGGCCAGGCGGTACAGACTTGAAAGCATTCTGTAGCACTGTATTTGAGCTGAATGATCTACTCAGATTTATGAAACTCAGTAAACAAATACTCTATAAAAACAAAAAGCATGAGGGCTCAGTCATGCAAGGATTTGAGCGCTTTGGTTTTGATCCAACAAAGCACAGAAGTATGTACTTAGCTTTAAGCATGTGTTTATTCCCCAGCGTATTCCTATGCACTTTAAGTTAAGTACCTGTTTAAGTGCTTTACTGGATCAAGGCCAGAATATTTCCAGCATCTTTTAAGGTTGAGCTCTTACATAAGACTTTTTCTCTGAGATCTCAAAGCATTTCACAAAACACACTAAAGACAATTCCTTAAAATAATGACATGAAATACTATCACAGGACAGAAAATGATATTGTTCCCCTGGGTGGGTACAACATTCCCATCCATTACTAAGGCTCCTAGCTTTCTAAATCAGTGACAGAAAAAAAATATCTATTTTTGCTCCATTTACTAAAAGATACCCTGCTCCAGTAAACACTGAAATGAATGAGTCACGCAAGAAAGGCAGGCTTTAAAGTAAGCTACAATGATGAAACTCCCTAGCTACAGAGGCTTTGTTGCGTGTTTTGTTTTCTCGTGACTGGATGCAGAGGGATGTGATTTATTTCTTTAGATAGGAAGAATTAAAAACACGAAAAATATTAACTAAAGGCCATTTATACTAGATGCAGTAAATTGTCTTGAGAGAAATAGAAAGGAGCTGTATAAAAGATAAGCTAATAGCAGTAATGTGAGTTAATACTGCACATACATCTCACTCTAAATAATTACATTATAGCAACATCAAAAAACCCTAAGTTCTTTGTGCAAGCAGTGCAAAAACATATGGAGAATTAAAAGGTATTTAAATAAAGTTCTACAGCACATTTGCCCAAGAAAGACAAAATGTGAACCTTTGGGCAGGCCTGGCCACCACACTCCCTTCTTCCAGTCATGCCCTCTCCCACCTGCGGAGGTCGGGATGTTGTGGAGAAGCTCCATGCTCCAGCCCCCAAAAACACCTTAGGATATCTGCTTGTGGGTAGCCGGTCACTCCGCCTCTTTCCTTCTGTATCTTTGTCAATCCAAAATAAAATTAAAAAAACCAAGAAAATACAATGCTGGCAAGAGATTAGAAGGTGCAACAACATGAAGAGAATTAATGCTTGAGAATTCTGCGCACATGAAAAAATATGTCTTTGAACCTTCACAGTTTTGTCAAATGGAAATAATATTAACCCAAAATAACGTGCATGCCAAATCTCATTCCTTCAGTTAACCAGTAATATTAGAGTTCTGCAAGGCTATCACACATTTATTTTTCATGATGGGAAGGTATTTTCTTTTCCTGTACATTTCATTATCATTAGAAACAGAACAATTCTGGCTCAGCCACAGCAAAAGTACCTTCATAAAGTAAACATGCTAAATTTCAGCCTGAACAATTAATACTGGAAAAGTTAAAGGTACCTAATAGTACCTCATCAGAAGGAAAATGTTTGAGAAACCTTAATTATCAGTTTCTTAATAATCTTAAGAAAAATAAGCATGTAGGATAGAGAACTTAAACTTCTAAGTTGTCAGCTGTGAATAACACCAAAGCAGTTACTTATCCTCTCACATTTGTGTCACAAATTTTTAGCTTGTCCCAAACTGTAAGGGCTGTGCTAGAGTAATCTTGCCCTGTTCAGCTCAGCCAGCCTTTGAAATCACTCCAATTCTCAAGGCCATCTAATTTTCCCTAGTTCTTCTGTCCCTTTCCCTCAGGATCCGGTATTTCCTGAGGCCAGAGGAGAGGGGGAGAAGCTCTTGCCCTTCATCCATCTGGCCCTCAGCTGGAATCACCTCCCAGCGCTGGATGTGGAGGGGGAGACTGGGGATAGGTAAGGCGGCAATGGAGCATCACTACCTCTGTCTACCTCCAGCCTCCCTTGTCCTGCCACTGATATTCAAAGGTAGAACAGCTCTGCAAAGATACCGTTCTGGCTTTTATATGGGGATTTCATCAACTGTGGGAGAAATTGTCAAAGGTGTAACAGGCAGGCACGGAAAGTTAGTCAGCTGGAGAGGTGGTTGGCACTACAGAAACCATTCCCTTTGTTGCCACTGCTTAGCTTAGATGGCAAGGAAATGCAATCTGTTCTCTTGCATGGAGGCATTTCTCACCTAATTTGTTTTCCTCAGACTAAAATAGCAAATCACTACTACACCTTCTCATGCAATTTTGCGCATGGAAAAATAAAAAAATAGCCTATAAGGGCACTGTATTTAAAAATTTTCAGATACCTATGCTAGAGGCATAAAATAGCCAGTGACATCAGTCATCTATGACTAGAACTATCTGAATAGTGAGCAGGAAATAATGTGAATTAATGAGATGCTTGAATGGTGTGGGATATGTTAAAATGTACAGGTTGTTGATAAATTAAGAATACAAAATTATTTCACTTATATGTCTCTAATTATTCAAAATGGAAGATGAGCACAGATGTTATTCTAATAAAGTGAGGCAATAGGTTGAACATGATGGCACCATTCCAGTTGAGGGTCTCCCTCATATTCTGGTTGCATTTTACAAGAGTGAGCCTTCAAAGTCAATGGGAGAGTTCAGGACTGTGGGCCCAGAGCAGACCGAGACGTCTGGCAGCCCAGCCCAGGGTATGCCTTAGACAATGCTGCATTCCCTTAGGAAAAGTGCTGTAGCCTTCCCCTTGGTCATCTTCAAATACATCCAAACTACACTGTGCACTGCCAGGGATACAACGACACAGAACCTCAGATAGCCTGCCAGGGTGAAGTGAAGTCATATTAAAGCAATGCTTCATGAGGTCAGCAGGGCAGCTTAACCCGTACAGTGCACCTGGACTAATTTCAGTACCAATGCGAACCCCCTGGCTGCATCAAGAGTTTTGGATCAGAGCCATATCACAGTGTTGGAGGGAATCTCTCAGTTGTCTCTGCTTCCAGTGTCTTGGTTCACTTTACAGAGTAGTTCTGGTGCACAGTAAGTTGACTTTTTTTGTTGGACACAGATCGCTTTACTCCCCATATGCACGCACCCCTGAAGGGGGCACAAGGGTCTCTGAGCCAGTGACCGGCCCTTCAGACCACTTTGAAACATGTGTGGTGGGAATGATTAATCCAGGGGACCAGGCCAAATCTGGTCCAGAAAAAAATCCTACAGTTCACTCAGTAGAGATTATGGAACCTCTGTCCCAATCCTTCAACATACTGATGCCCCAAATTCCTTACTAATGTAGAGGTAACCATTCAGAGCTAGTCTGGGTGTCTCACCACAGTACTGCACACTGTGATCAGCCACAGGCAAAGGTGCTTGGAAGTAGTTCTCAGCACCCGAGGCCTCAACCTTTCCCACTGACTAACTCAAAGCGGTTCCCTGATGCGTATACTCATTTTTGGCAACTCAGTGCAATGCGCTGGCTGTTCTGGATCTCATTCAGATACATTTCAACCTTGTCACGAACGGTATGGTAAGCTTCCACACCTCCCACAGGATTTGGGATTCTGTGGTGAGACCAGGTTACTATGATGCTTAATTATTATAGAATCATAGAATCATAGAACCATTAAGGTTAGAAAAGACCTTTAAGATCATTGAGTCCAACCGTCAACCCAGCATAATTGCCAGGTGCCCACAGCCTTTCTAGTTTATAGACCACGGTGGCAGGTGGCAAACAATAATCCTGGTGTTTTGGAGTAACTGTGGAAGGTAACTGTCCTAAATTATGATCTTTAAATTCTGTAGACAGTGCAATGACTGTGTTATGAAATGTCTAGTAGTATTGATTAGCCTGGAGAAGAGCCTCTTGTTTAGCCTGGAGAAGAGGAGGCTGAGGGGAGACCTTATCGCTCTCTACAACTACCTGAAAGGAGGCTGTAGAGAGGCGGGTGTTGGTCTCTTCTCCCAAGTAACAAGTGATAAGACGAGAGGAAATGGCCTCAAGTTGCGCCAGGGGAGGTTTAGATTGGATATTAGGAAAAATTTCTTCACTGAAAGGGTAGTCAGGCATTGGAACAGGCTGCCCAGGGAAGTGGTGGAGTCACCATCCCTGGAGGTGTTCAAAAAACGTGTGGATGAGGTGCTTCGTGACATGGTTTAGTGGGCATGGGTACTGGGTTGATGGTTGGACTCGATGATCTTAGAGGTCTTTTCCAACCTTAATGATTCTATGATTCTATGATTCTATTATTCAGGTACAATTACACACGTCATAAACAATGTCATATATTACATCAAAAGAAACAAGACTCTTTGGAATTTGTTTTGCAAAGAGAGTGCAGCATCAGAGTGACCTTTTAGAAACTGTTTTGTCTTCGTAAATATACATCATGTATGAGTTGTTATTTCCAAGCCTCTTTTTTTCATTTGCTGCTTACATGTATAGAATTTGATCTTTTTCAGTCTATGTCTGTTCCACATGGAAAAGTCCCTTTTCTTTATGGAGCCCACTGTCAGCAGGCAGGACTGGGCAACGCTGACAGCTCAGGCAGTTTTTTTATATGCTTATCTGGAGAATCACATGACTGACTATGTTACCAGTTCTAATTGTTTGGACCTTTATGGTGCCTAAATACTAGACTGGGTACTCAGCATGGCAATTTGGTGCTATAAACTTTTGCAGATTTCTGTAGTTAACACAATTCATTTTATTGCTGGTATGTTATGGAGGTAACATTTGGGGGCTAGTGGGTCTCCTATAAAACATCACGTAAAACACTATTATTAGAATCATCATCGATAGTATTCATACATTAATATTCTACATGGTTGAAAGAATAGTGTACACACATCTGAATTGTCTGAATTAATTGCAGGAGTGGTCTGAAATCAAGAAGCCCTACAATAAGGATGAAAAAATATCAAATGCAGAAATGTGAAATAGAGAAGAGCCAGCAAAGCATGAACACTGCAGAAAAAAGCTTTAATGTTTTAGCAGATCACAAAAATCTTATGTGTGCTGTCGCTGCAAAAAATGGTGAATGAAGTTTTGGATTTCCAGAATGCATTAGTAACAGTATGATATGGCACTGATCACCTGTCAGTTGGAAAGCACTGGTCAGTTCAGGTCACCACACTTGGGGCAAATATGGCACATTTGAAGAAAATGCAAAACATAATTAAGCAGCCTAGAAACTGTGATCTATACAAAAAAATCCAAAGAACTGGGATCGTGTAGCCTAGAAAAGAATAAATTAAGGGAGTTTTTGTATAGGTTGCGGTAAAAAAGAGTATATAGGGCTCCATGTTCTCCATGTCTACCAAAGCTAGAAGAAAAAATAATGAACTTAATTTTCAGAAATGGACGTATCAGGCAGGTATGAGAAAAACCTTCATTTTTTTTTAAGACTACCAGAGAAAAAAGTGCTAAAATGCTTTAACAGGCTTTAAAAAAGGCAGTAAAATCCCCAGCTCTGGATAATTTTGGCTTAGCCAAGTATCTCTCAGAAGAGGTGTAATCTTACTTGATTAGAAGAGCATATAAAAGGTTCATTCTAGGTCCCTTTCACTCCACATTTCTGTGATTTTTATGATTTGATAAAGCAATGGTAATTAAAACACTAGCTTTTTGCTATGATCTGCCAGATGGATCTAGTGCTAAATCACATTCCCTTTGGCGTTCTTTTCTCAGCAATACAGAATTTAAATGAGAGCTGACCTAGTTTACATATTCAGCATGGTGTGCTTTTGCCTATTTTAAAAGTGAATCTGTTTCTAATAATTTGCTGTTAAATTCTACCAATACAATTCTAATTGCTCCATTTAAATAAGAATAATATATTTATTAGTATTTTTAATATCTTGGAACTTATTTCCAAAGCAGGAACATTTTCACGATACCTCTGGCATTAGTAAAATGCGGTTCTGGTTGATCCTAAAGGCTATGAGTACATGTTACTGTTTCACAGTGATTGCTGACATTTCTCTCCTCTCTCTTTCTTTCCCCCTACTATCCCCAGTCTCTCATCACTGCCAGGAGAGATTTACGCCACTTCAGGGTTTCCCTTTTATTGCAAGCATTGTTTGCCACAGGTAATCTTTCTCCTTTTCTGTTTTAATTTTTATCACCCTTTTCACTACAAAAAGTACTAACTACAGAGTCTATGTTGAAAAGTGTTGCATGTATATGCACCATGAGACAGTACCCATAAAAGTGCCACATGTCATTGTATTGGGTATTACCTTTGAGTAATTTTTGAAGGAGAAAAATGTTAGTGCTGCATCACTTCGGCAGCCTTCCTCTGGCTATTCAGGTTGTTAGTTTGAAGCTTTTGAGATCATCTTTTTACCAACTTAATACACGCTGGGATGTGCAACGAAGGATTTCTTTGTAGAAGGTGACTGATTTTAGATATAAAATGGAAATGAGTAGCCTTGCTAACTTTAATGAGTGCAATGTGGCACTCTCAAGCCAACAAGGACAGTACTCCAAAGTGCCACCAGACTTTTAGTAGTTAATCAAATTATTAAACTAGTTCAGAATGGAGGAGAAAGAGATCATGAAACTTTTGAGATTTTAATGAAAGCAGACAATGCAAGATTTGTTTTACATGAGCATACATGAATAGACAAAGAGAATTTAGGCTGACAAACTGACACATTCAAAGAAATTTCAGTGTCTCTCAATGTTAAGTTAGACAAATTATACAACTGCCCCTACATATCAGCTATTTACTGTGGCAAATAATAGAACATTCTTCTAAAGGAAGTGAGAGGAAAATATAAACATTGAAATGTGGATTCTTAACACAATTTTTAGCTGCCATCAAATCCAGTTTTACAAGAAAAAACATTTAATGATTTGCTTGCTATGTAAATGTTTGTCAAAGGCTTGTGCAGTTAGGAAAACAACCTGATACATGAAGAGGGAAAGTGTTTTCCTGGGAGGAATGACAAGCAGAGGATTTTAGATATAGTGATTTTGAATTACTGCTTTTCTGAGGCTCAGATAGAACAACAACTTTGAAAACAGCCAAAGACTTGCTGGGAGCTAGGGAATTGCCACAGCTTTTCCTGCAAATCACCTAAACAAACCCCCACTGATAATCTTTTCACTGGAACATTCACATCCTGTTTCTATCAAAACAGAACAGCTACAAATTACCTTCTGGATTCATTTCCTATACTGTAAAGGAAAAATGAACAGAAGGACAAGAGGACAATTTACATATAAGGGGTAGGGGGTTGAGCTTTATTAGCTATGTTTCTAAAAGTCAAATGAAAGAGACTATATATGATATTCTGGATAACTGCCCAACTTGACAGACTTGACTCTGAGGCCTTCCGAAGACCTGAAAGATCTCATCTATGAATTTATCTATTTTCAAGCCAGACACCTCAAGGTACCTAATGTCAGAACAAATAACTATTCCTTACATTCATTATGAGGCAGTTACTGAGGAAATGGAAAATAAAAATAAAAATAATATTACAAGAATGTAATGTGCAATGAATCTACTTTATCCAGGAAGTGACTGCCAACCCTGCAAGTGCAGTATATATCTTCTAACCTCCCAGTCTCCTTCCATATCTCATACATTCACCTCCTTCCTCCTCTGCAAGGACTTTACTTTCAGTCACATCTCCTCTTGAATCTTCTCTTTTTCATCTTAATGCTTGAGGAGTAGAGTTTGCTAGGTGGAGCATTCTCTATTTGGGTTAGAGTGGTGAAGGTTTTGCTAGTTTTTGGGTAGAAGGAACACGATTCTTGAAGTACAGGTGATTTGAGGGCTCATCTGAAAGCAAAGAAACCAGCTTTTTGCTCCCAGGATTGTTTATATACTTTATCCAATGCTTCTTGTCGCACAAAGATCTGAGAACAAGGATGACAACATCACTGATTGCCCCAAGCATTAGATACATGTCCCTGCTACTTCTCTCTCTTTGCTTTAATTTCACTACCAAGTAGACTTTGAATTTCTCCATGCAGAGAAGCAAAGCTTTCTAGCAGACATGGAGGTTACCCTTTGCAAAGTAAATTAAAAGGTTATAGAAAAATGCAATGGTCTATACTCTTACCAGGCACAATTTTGCCCTGTGCTAGTTAGGAGTCTCCTGATTCTCAGACACAGCTAAGGTATTCGAGCACCTAACAGTCCAGGAATCATTCCAGGCACACAGCTTGGACACCATCACCCTGTTAAAAGAGGGTTTACTGAGTAAGGTTTTACTGGTATAGGTGTGGGCCATTCTGTATTTGGTCTCAGCGTTCAAGAACATGGCTGACGGCTGTTTGATTTGCTAGTACACATGGCTGGGAACTGCTTTCCACCTGGCCTACTAAGATCAATAGCCTTGTGATTCAACATGCTTACGAGAGCAACAGATGTCAATCTCTTCAAGCTGAGGAGAAAACAGAGTAGAGGCCCTCTTCTTCCCACATGCCAAACCAGCCATCACATAAAACGATGTCACTGCTCCTCTTCCTCCTTTAGATGGGTTTTGAAAGGGAAAGCCTTGTGCAGTTCAGTGCCGGATAGTTTACAAGTATCTCTCTGCAGGATATCAGAAGCTTGATAAATGGAGATGCTTCAATGCATCTGAAATTGGGTACTCCCACACTAGAAGACCCAGGGTGTGAAGTCTTCTGTTCTCTTCATATGTTTTTGGAAGCTGTGTGCTAATCACATTGATTTTGAGTTTGAATTAGTGATCCCGATGTATTAGGATCTGGGAATTGTCATCTGAGGGAGTCCAAATTTCCATAAAACTCATATAAAGCATTAATTATGGGTGTCTGTATCTCACTCTGGAAGGACAGGGCTTCCATGTTAAGTGCCATACTATATAATTTCTGGCCCTAAGTGTTAAAGCATTGTCAATTAAGGCCCTCATAAATCTGTGCTTCCTTGAAAAGAACCAGAAAAATTTCCTTGACAAATCTCTAAGACCACTACTGATACTTAGATTCTGTAAAGTTTGTATATCCAACACATACCAACATCCTTCATCAGGTATATAAATGTAATATATCAGCTAGAGTTCTGGGTAGGTATGTAGGCAGAAGTTGTTGAAATCTAAAAACAAAATAATACAATCCCTGCTAGAGTCAACCACAAAGTTTGTGTTGATTACCTGTTGTGTTAATTTGGTCATCATTTTAGCCTATTGATTAAATTTTAGTTGCAAACTCAATTTGGTCCTTGCAGTGTTATGTCTTTAATTTGTCTTCTTCAAGAGTCTATTTGTTTGTTCGCTCTTTTTATTAAAATCCAGGAAAAACTAAGTCAACCCAGCTTATGCTGCTTTAGTCAAGTCACAACATAGATCATATAATCTCTAAAGACACAGGTAATCTCTGATTAAAAATATCCTGCCCACTAGGTTCTGTTTCCAAATGAAATGTAAGTTCCCAGGAGTTTCTTTGTACTTGTTAAAAATAAACTACTCCTATTACCATAGAGACAGTGTAAAATATTTTTTGTCAATGTTTTATTTCCATTTTGCAGTGCCTGGGGGTTTTGTGAGTTATGCACAGCTTCTCAGAAACTTCGGCTGTTTTCAGATGAATATATTTTTAAAACATTTATATGTGTTACATTTGTAGACAATTACATCTTAAATCTAAGCATATGGCTCTATTGTGTTAAATCCTTCAATAATTCTTTGAATATTTCTTATCTTTGAGTTAATGTCACAAATGTTTTCACTTATTTCCATATTCCATAAAAATATTCCCCCAAGTGTCATTTCGATTGTATTTCACTTCCTGCTCTAACTCACAAAATCTAATTTTTCATGTCCTTTCTTATTTCAACAAGTGTCAGCAGTAATGCATGCAGATTTCTTTTTTTTTTTTTAAATAATATCTCTATTGTTAATTTTCATTACATGCCTACTTGGCAGTAAACCTAATAGCTTATACAATATTTGGAGAAGCATTACTGTGATTTATATTGCATGTTTTTAACCTGAACACAGCAATTATATAAAAAAAAAAAAAAGGCAACTTTTGTTGAAGCAATTCAGCCAGAGGACAAAAGTTAATTTCTCCCAGTGTAGTCAACACCATTTTCCTTACATTTGGGTTTGAATTCACTGTACCTAACCTTAGCCCAGTAGTTTAAAGTCTCTTTTAATTTACTGTAAGTACTGTAGCACTGGGTTCACCCTATTCTCTGGCTCTGTGTTTTACTTCTGGCTTCTTGCATGCCATTTGCACAGTATAGTATGCACTGAGTACGGCATAAACCCTTTCACTCAGCTGCAGGTACTAGGCAGGGCATTTTTCTCCCTTAACAGTCACAGACCAGCTTTCAAACAAATCTATCATAACACCAGCATCTTGAATATTTCTAGATCATCTAGCAGACCTCTTTTGTGGTAACTGTTCTTCTGACCTGCTAGCTCTCTGGTTGTCAGTAAACGTATGCTCGTGTATACTGAAGCATTCAACGGATACAACTTCACAGGTTTCGCCAGAGACAGCAAGTACACAAGCACGTGCCCAGGCTGGAGCTGCAGCACCTCCTACGGCAGGCCCCCAAGGCTGCCCAGGGCCCCCTCTGGCTCAGCACCCCTCAGCACCCCTCTGGATGCTATGTAAGGTACTGGAAGAGGTACTGCAAGCCTGGCTGGTTTCCAGCCACCGCATCCTTAAGTGAGCAAAGGAAGCGTTTGCAGTGACTTTTACAAGACTCTACCTAATCAGCTCTGACTACCAGTGACGGACGATGTGACACTCAGCATGGGATTGATAGAGCAGGCTGCAGCTTTACTTGCTTATATACTATGTAATATTAAAAAAAAATTAAAATAATCCAGTCTTGAATATTGGGCATCACCACCTAGTTAAGAAGCCCCAAATGGGGGTCAGCAGAATCTGTACATCTACACTGACTTTTCAAGGCTCTGGATCCCCCAGTTATTTTGCAAATAATCCCAGATCACATCCCACAACCTGCTCACACTTCCTACCGAGGGCTGGGCTTTGGCTGTCCAGTGGAATGTCACCTCTCTGGCTGGGCTTCACATTTCAGTGTAGCAAACTGAGGACCAAGCTACAAGCTAGACACTATCAATAATGCTATGAAAGAAAAAAAGTTTTTGTGGGCCTAAACTATTTCTGCTTTTCTTGCATTGTGGAAATACCAACAACAGAGTAGCTCTTAAACTAGTTCCTCCTGCCAGCTCACCCCTTCCTGGAGGAGTGGGAGGGAGCTTACTACCTGCAGCTCTGGAAGTACAAGAGATGATAATCTCTGGATGTGCCAGTGCCACCCCATCTGTTTTCCTCCCCCCTTTCTGACCAGTCAGCTTCCCATAAAAGCTATCCCTCTTCCATACTCATTATTTGTACAATGGAGTAAAGTCGGTGGTATACATGGGGACAGTCCTCATCCACTCTGCACTACCTGAGCAAGCCCACATTTCACTCAGAAAATGGGCCATTCACAACTTTCCCAGCATTCCTCTGCTGCTTTGCAGGTTGTCACGTTCTGTCTCCAACTATACAGAAAATGATTATTTTTTTTCTTACTTACCACCAACAAAGATTGTCTAAAAAAGTGTGCTAGAGGTCTTGTTCCCCTTCTTGTTTGATAATCCTTGATCTCTGGACCAGAGGAAGATCTTATGGTGACTTCTGGCAGGAACAGCCTGTCCTGTCTACTCCTACCTGCTCCTGCTTGCATGTTCCTACCACCTCCCTCGCTTCCCTGGTGCTTGGCAGACCAGCACTGAGCTCATGAAGGAAACTAAACCGGCAGAAAATGACTCTTGCAGCGAGTGACCATCCTGTGCCAGAGCTGGCATGACAAAGGGGATGTGGCTGCGGAGTTGGAGAAGAGGGGCCAGACCAGTTTATCCGGTGGCAGCTCACCATCAGGTCAGCTTGGCCTTAAGGAGAAACCTCACCTTCACTGAGCAGCCTGGTAACACTGCTATTAATTAAAGAATAAAACATCTACTGGGGGCCTGTGAATACTCCTAATTAATTAACAGTTTTGCTTCCTGCCTTAAAGTCTCTCGATAAGCCAAACTTACAGCGTAACTTGTAACACAAAAGCTTCTATACCCTGCAGCCTCAGCCCAGGTCTCTCACATACTGCACGGCCAGGCACAGCAAAATACCTTGTTTGGTAGGCTTACCCTACTGGGATCCATTGTTTTATTACAGGTGAGCCGGGCAGCTGCTGTTCCTTGCTGTCAGGGCCAGCAGGTGAGGGCCAGCTCACTCTTACGATGCCCCCCCATTGCATGGGCAAAGCAATCTGTGGGTTGCGTGGACATTTCCAATAGGGAACTTGCCCCCTCCGTTTTTGCTGGGTGATTTTTCAGCTGGAGCTGTATCTCAGCTTTGTTCACTGCAAACACTGGTGCGGGCCCAACAGCAGAGGCAGCCCGAGGGGCAGGAGAAAGCAGGCACAGAGAGGGGGGGTCTCTGAGTGCTCCAGCCCTAAATCTCACCACAGCCACACCCTCATCTGAGCAAGCGCCCCAGGCCCTGCGAGCACGAGTGTGAAGCACAAAAATGCTCTTCCAACACCAAGAACACCACAGAAGCACACATAAATAAAAACTGAGGGTACAGTGGTTTTTTCCACATTGTGTGCAGGTGCTGGTGCTGCCGTATTTCATATCCAATGCTTTTGCAGCAGAGGTATTGAATGTTCCTGGCTAGTAACAGTTTGTCTCTGAGCTTTGCTGCGTGATGATTCTGGAAACAATGAAATGGATGGGCTACACCAGGCCTTTTTGTCAGAATTCAGCTTTTGGCTGAAGTGTAATGAAGCTGGCATCTTACCTCAGTAATTCTGAATTTGAACAATGTACATACTAGAGCCTGTGAAATAGGCAGCATATAATGTCATGAGAAAGATGAGGAAAACATTAGCAGGCGTCTCTTTCAATTCTCCAACCTCCCAGAATCACAACTTGGAAAAAAACGCTTAAGGGAATACACAGCATTGCACTGGATGTGCCGTGTCCAAGACAACAATTTTACAGCATACAATGCTATATGTAAGCAAATTTCATTCCTCTTACAAACTATATATCATTTATCCACAGAAAACTTGGAAAAATCTATGAAACAAATAGGAGAAGAAACCATCTAACTGCCAGACTACCCATTGTAGACTCCTTTTTCCTTGAAAATAATCAACAGAAAACCTCTTCAGATGTCACCCTTTAACGGAGCCCTGCCTTTATGCAAATGAAACTTTGGTGTCCCTGAGATCCAGGTTCTCCATGGAGTTCCTGGATGCACTCAACAGAAATCTAGTCAAGAACAATATCTGAATAATTTGTGTCAACTGTCTTGAAAAAAAATCTATATAAAAATCTAGGTAAAGTGAACTGGCACGGGGATAAAATATGGGTATTAAGATGAGTAAGTTAGGTTGGTCCAGTAGATGTATGATGAGCTAATAGCTGAAGGCATAAAAATTGATAACCTAGAAGGCAAGTCAGTGAGTGTCCTATGCTATCAGGGTGAGAAACAATGTAGAAAGGAGTTCAAAGACAGCTGCAGGCAAGTTGGTTTTGGCCTTGCTTTTTACTAAGGAATAGACATGCTCTTTGGGGGCTATAAAGGTAACGTAATTGCTGGAGAGCAGGGTAACAAAAATCTAGACTGTGAAATAAATTGGAAAAATTGCAGAGAAAATTGGCACTGAAATGATAGCACATTCACTAACCTATTTTAAAGTCAGATTTTACTAATTCTCACAACATGGTGCTTCACAGACATCTCTGTCCTTACAACCTGGCTTAGGAGTTACCACCCTAAAGCTATTGAGCTTCCAGGCAGGTCAGGTGCTATAAGCTCTGTGCTGGCTGAGCATGGGATAAAGCAAGTCAGCAGGAGCTCTGAGGCCAATGTCACCCTGGGACCCAGCTGCGCTTCTGGTCTAGCCCATCCCACAGCAAAGCAGAGGGACACTGGAGAAACACTGTCATCTCCTGTCTACAAACTGAAGGTAAAGCCATAAAGGAGAACAGGGAGCTTGCAATGATACTTGGATTAGCAAGTCACATTAAAGATTATGAGAATGTTTAGTTTTTAACACAGCCTGAGATAGAGGTGAATCACTAGTTATTTTAATGGATAAGTAAATGGATGGATAGTTGATTATCCCTAAGAAGCACCTCAGAAACAAGAGATGGTCCAAAGCAATAAGGTGTGCAGACAATATTCATAAAATAGCAGAGCAAAAGGAGCATTTATAAATTAGCTGATACATACCCTACAGAATTCTGAAAGTACCAGAATGGCAAAACAAGAACATGCTGACCCTCTTTGTGTACCAGGAAATGAAGGAGTCTTACAAACACGCCATCTCCATGCAGTTGCCTTTCACAGCAAGATGTTTCCCTGCATGCAGTTAGTGCTTTATCACACTGAAAATACAAGATGACAAATGCTTTCTTTCAGAGAAATGTAGGAACGCTTGTGAGTTTTGACCGATTCCTCCATGTTCCTGCTGCACTGAAAAGCTCCGTGGGTTTGTCCACACATCTCTCACATGGAGAAGGTCCCCAAGCCCAGCTCACCCCGCTCCTGGCTATGACCCCTGGCCTTGGATACCACTCTCACTTGCCATTGCAGCAGTCGAATAAGCTGACCCCTGTTAGCTGGAACGGGCAGCGTTGCCAGCCCGGACCATGCTGGGTGGGAGTCTCCCACAGTCAGTGAGAAGGGTCTTCAGCCCCTTGCAGATGAAACCGCTGCCATTTCCACTGCCTTTGCGGGCAGCCTCTGTAGCCAACTGCACTGCTGCCAGGCAGCGGCTTTGAAATGTTTACTGGTGGGGGCGAGGAAAGGGCTGACAACAGCCGTGTGAATCATTCACCACAAAAAGCACGAGCACTGCTTTTATTCCTCCTTTCGGGCTAGGTGACAGCTCTAATTCCTCAAGCTCTATTTTTCTGCAATTCTGGTGAAATTTTTACGCATACGGTTGTCACAAACATTACTGCAAAGATCTATATTTAATATTGAAAATTCAGGTCGGGAGTATCACAAAGACCATGTGGGCCTGTCTATCGTTCTTGACAGGAATGGCATTTTATGTATTTTCAGGCATACAGGTGCATTAACGCCAGATATTTCATCTGTTTAACAAGGCAGTGTTCAAATTTAGTTCGATTAGATTAATTAACCAGAAGTTTAAAAGGAGCTTGCCTTGGATTTGTGTTTCGCCAACAGCAACAAGCTGTCCTCTCCAGCCCTGCGACCCACCGCGGAGGCTGCTGCCGGACGCCCTGCCTGACGCCGAGGAGCCCGTCCCGAGGAGACGCCCTGCACAGAGGGAAGCGGAGGGAAAGCTCAGGCACCTGGTAGCAACCGAACGGCTCTGCCCATCTGCGTCCCGCAGCTTTGTCTCCTCAGCCCAGACAGGGAGCTCTTGGTAGCTGTGAGGCACCATTTGGGGGGAGCCTAGCAGAAAGCCTGTCCTTCTGAAGGAGATTGGTGGGCGAGGGAGACGGAGGACTGAATATTTTCTTGTGTCAAATGTTGTTTTTAAACAGCAGCCTTTTCTTTCCCCCTCACCACATTTGCTTCAGTCACAGAGGCAGCGGGTGGAGCTGAGGGAGCCCAGCAGGGCCTGAGGGAGCCTTGACAAACCCACATGGGGCAGTGGGCAGCCATGTCCTCCCAGCCCTCTGTGTCTCACCGACAGAACTTATCGTTTATATTAACAATCTTCTCAGACTGATGTTTCCTTCCAGTTTCTTATGCAAGTTACCCCTCATCCCCACATGCTATTTTATCAGTCAACTATAAGAACGAGGATGGAAGTAACAGCAGTGAACTGTGGATCAAATTAACAGTCTACTGACAAGTAGTTCTGTCCAATTTGCTATGCCATTATAAGCAGTAGTCTTGTATATTCATGTATATGAATTCTGGAGAATTCCCTTTGTACTGAGTGCATGCCACTCTGCACATCACCTTGCAGGTTTGAGTGTGCAGTGTGAAGCTTTGGAGCTTACCACTGTTTCACTGACGGAGGCTTCCGCCAGCACCTACAGTGGTGCGGGAACAATTCACTTGTACAGCGTAACCTCCAGGCAGCTGCTGCAGTTGCACACTGAAACGAAGGAAGGAATAAGCAACTGAAGAAGGCAGAAGGAACACTTCTCAAGCATTATTCCTGAAACACTGATACACTAAAATGCAACTTCAAAAGCTGATGCTCATATTTGGAATTGCAGGAATTGCACGTAGGAGTTTTAGTTAAAGGGTCAAGCAGCAATTCAACCTGGGATGACTCAGGCTGTGAAGCAATGCCATATTTATATTAAGATAAAATGCAGCACGTAAACCAGCAACAATTTCACAGAAACTTCAGTTTTCTCTGACAACATCTGTTGTCAGTTACAAAGGACTACATCATAAAAGTCCCAATGGCATTGTGTCTCTTACTGGTTTCTTGGATATACCAAAAATGAATATGCATCTTGAACAGGCAACAAACTCACTTTTATATCCTGTAGCTTTCATTTTTAACTGAAGGCAAAACCAGTTTTGTTTTTTTTTCCTATTTCCATGAATTGAGGTTTCAAAATTCTTCGATGGGACAATCAATGAACTTAGCCACTTCAGTATCCAGGGGAATCAGGGGGTCCACTTGCTTCCTTCTCTGGTGTTATAAAGGCTTTATCTAGAATTTTGTATTGGGTTTTGTGGAAACAGTGACTTGGTAATCTGGCCTGCTGTGGCTGGTGAGCGGTTATTTGAGTGTATTCTTGACATCTAAGGAAAAAAGGTTTCCCACATGGAAGTCCTGAAAACAATGAATGAGAATTAAATTTTTCTTCCTCAGAAATCACTCATATATGTGTCATTTTCAGCACTGTTTTATTCTACTTTCCCATTTACTTAAAGCAGTGCTATATTTTGGGTTTCAAGCAACTTATATTAGATAAATACAACTACAACAGAATGGAGCAAACAAATATAGTTTTAAGGGGACATTGCTCAGGCTATAGTGAAGCATGAAAACAAAACAGTCACTCTCCCTGCACATGGAAAGAATTATTAAAACAGTAAGCCACGACACTGCAGATGTCACATGCCTTAGGCCAGTCTTGTACTATCTGAGCAAGAAAAGTACCTGATGACAGCACTCTGGAATGTGTCTTTTGCAAGGAGTGCTGACCTGATAGTGCGCTCATTAACTCTGAAAGCTTCATAGTGTGAATGTTGACAGATAGGATTTTAACTACGGTGTCCTGGGTTCAGCTGGGATAGAATTAATTTTCTTCCTAGTAGTTGGTACAGTGCTGCTTTGGATTTAGTATGAGAATAATGTTGATAACACACTGACGTTTTAGTTGTTGCTAAGTAGTGTTTACACTAGTCAAGGACTTTTCAGCTTCCCATGCTCTGCCAGGTGCACAAGAAGCTGGGAGGGAGCACAGCCAGGACAGCTGACCCAACTGACCAAACGGATATCCCATACCATATGACGTCATGCTCAGTATATAAGGCTGAGGGAAGAAGAAGGAAGTGGGGGACATTCGGAGTGATGGTGTTTGCCTTCCCAAGTAACCATTACGTGTGATGGAGCCCTGCTTTCCCGGAGACGGCTGAACACCTGCCTGCTGATGGGAAGTAGTGAATGAATTCCTTGTTTTGCTTTGCTTGTGTGCGCGGCTTTTGCTTTCCCTATTAAACTGTCTTTATCTCAATCCACGAGTTTTCTCACTTTTACCCTTCCAATTCTCTCTCCCATCCTACCAGGGGGGATTGAGCGAGTGGCTGTGTGGGGCTTAGTTGCTGGCTGGGGTTAAACCACGACATACAGGTAAAACATGTTTTCTTCTGAAAGGCTACCATTCTCTGGGAAAATAATCATGAGGCATTACCTGCAAGTCTGCTAGCATATTGAAAGTGTTGGAGGGAGGTAAGTTGAGTTGATGTGTAGCTGATACAAATTTAAGAAAAAAAAGTCACCAGTTGCAAATCAACATTTTTGGTGCTTTCTCTTTAAAACCTCTAACCAGTACTAGTCACATCACAAGAACATGACAAACAATGTTATGTGAGAAAACACACTGAGAACACAGAGTTAAATGAGAGAAAAAAAAAGAGTCCAAAATCAGCTGTCTCCGGTAACCTAGAAACCCTGCACAAGACAATGTCCTGTCCACACCGCTGTCCCTGCCATGGTTATAGGCTCTGCAGTGTTGCCTGCATCACGGATGCTTTTCTTGTTTGGGGTTCTCTACAGCTTGGCAGTAGAGAATGAAGGAAACATCTGCTTTCTATTTTTAAAAGATGGAAACAGTAATAGAAACAATTTCTCCCTGTGATGGTTCAGCCACTTTCCTGATGCCAGTTTTAATTAGCCAACAAACAGAATATCATTAGAAGCATATAGCTGTTCCTCACAGCCTGATGAGAAACAGCAGTGGCTGTTTCTCATGTGTCATGTTGCTGAGAATCCAGCAACATTCAAACATTACTAGATGGATGGATGCCAAAATGTTAGGGTACTGGCTTAAAGTCATAAGTTACCATTTTCATTTTTTTTAAATCTCATCCTGGAGGTTCATTTCCTCAAAAGGAATCTCATGTTTGCTTCAGGGATTCAATATGAAATGCCTAATATTCACAGTGGACATCCTTCCTTCCATTTTATCAATGGTCTTCCTTAACATCTTCCCTTATCCTCCTGAGCACTCTGTTACACTTTTACCTTGAGGGGCACATTACAGTTCATTTTCTGCAAACAATTCATTGCTTGGCACTCATCAACTAGCTCATGCCAGAGCAACACACTGCCTTTTCACCAGTCTCCTCCCTGCACCTTGCTTTTGCTCATCCTCTCTTGCAAATGAGCTCAGTTCTGCCATGCTCTGTGCCTGGGAACACTAGCAAAACCACTGTCTTTGTTGGCACTCTAAGTGATGGATGCTCTTTTTTTCTGGATTCCTGTTATTAACCTCCAATTGGCTCATTTTTTGCATCTGCCTTCTCCAGTTCAGGACATTGCATCACCTCAGCCATCTTACTCTCTCCTCTGTGCTAGCAGTAGACAGGACTGAGGTCCCAGCTGCTGAGCCTCCCAGCAGCACTCTCTGCAATCTAGATGGCCCATCAAGTGGGGAAAAGCTTCCTCTGCACTTCCTCTGTGGGCTGACTTCAGCCCACACCTTTCCCTCATATCCAGGATTTAGTTTAAGGACTACTAACCTCAAAAACCATGTCTCTGTGTTCCTGGACACAGTCCTACGTTGCTATTGTGCATCCCCCTCTGAACACCAGCTCTTAGGATGCAAAGGTAGAGGTCTCTTCAGTCCTCGGTAGCTTTTTTTCCTTGTTCCCTGCCTACATGTGGCTTTGAAAAGGGAAAAGGGCGATTATATAGGATCAAGAGAAATATTGGTAGTCATGAGAATATGGCCACACAAAAAAACACCTAAAAGGTCTGAGGTCTCTACGGAAGTCCGCTGTACACAGACTACTTATTTCACCTGTGCAGAGACCAGCATTTAGCCCAAATGTGTTATCTACCTAGTACTATGCAGTGCTTAAAAATGCAATTAAGTAAGTATATGGCTCAAATCAGTTAGACGCAGGATCTTCTACCCTAAGCTGTAAGCCAGACTTCTACGTCAGGACAGCAAAATCAGCCATGACCTTCTGGTATGTTGCCGTTTTCATCACTGGTGTGATGACAGACTAGGCATAAAAGTCTCCTCGTGATTTCTTCAGTCTCACCTGTACCAGGGGCAAGGCATTATCTCTGTTCCTGCTGTGAAGGCCTCGAGAAGGCCCCATGTGTGATCTGCAGCACAGTCCCAAAGAAGAGTGAGACGCAGGGCAGCTCTGCTCCTTTGCAGCTAGTGACCTGCAGCTGATGGCACCTCAGTCCTCCGAGCAGACAAATTGCTGAGCACACGCTAGGAATGGGATGCCAAGAAACAAGGACATTTACCAATGTTATTGCACTTTTTCATGTGATCCCCACATAATTCTGCATGATTACTATTCTCAGTTGTACTTTTCATTTGTATGTGCTGAATCTAAGTGCCATCCATCCCTTCTCTTATGCTAGGAACTGTTCAAGTGCCTGGGTGGATAGTGTGTAGAAAACAGAAGCGGAAACAAACAGTGCCAAGAAATACATACATGTAATTTTGCTGTGGTGACCAAGAGCCTTTAGCCCTTTCCACCAGCTTCGACTTCAAGTGTGCACATTTGCATCTGCTGTTTCAGAAAATGCAGAAAATCTACAGTGCTACATAGCACTAAGAAATATAGGTGTAAGTATGCCACATCCCTCTCCCACCATCATTTGCCTCCCATATTCAATATAAAGAGCACCAGTGGCTGGGATGGTAAATGTATCCCAGATATCGCTGTTTACTGTTTCTCGTATGAATATTCCTCCTCATTTTAATTGTTCATTGCCTTGCCTATGCAGTTTGGCCTTTTAATGCCGGGTAGTTCATGACAGGCCTTTTTTGTATCTTATGGACAGGACCACCCATAAACATTGCATTCTGTAGTCCCTATTTCTGGATTTTTGCATTCTTCCTGTTAGCCCATGTATTCTGAAGTATTCTAGATAAAAGTTATTAATAATTTCTGGTGAGATTTTTTACAAATGCATTGTGGTCTTTTTGCATTTGTTTTCCTCATTTAAGAATACATTGGAAGAACACAGTGACACTAGTCACACGTATTACTTAGACGCACTGAAAACTTACACAAAATAATGTATTAATGTTAGAGCAATGGGTCTAGTCCTGCATAATTTTAAATGCAGATAGTGATATAGCAAAAGATCTTCTACATGTCTGGGGTATGCTCTTTTGGTGGAAAAAAAAGTTTTCATTAAGTGAGGGACACATATAAGGCTGCCATAACATGGGGCAGGAATATATTAACTTTCCAGAATAATGATTAGGGCAAAGGGTTAATGACCTTTCTGTGAGAAACTGCTATTTCAGAAATCACTCTTGGAGACAACTCAGCAACTGAGTTCAGTGGGTCAACTCTACGCAGTGTTTGATTACATGTTTAAGTACTTGGATGTTCATACTTAGATGGCATTGTAACTAAAAAATCAAATTGACATCTTTGCTTTGTAATCCCAATTGCAACATAATAACAGCAAACTGTTTAGAGATGTTTATCTCCCTTACAAAGGTAACTTACTATTATTAGAAAACAAACACCTCCTATAACCCAAAATTAGAAATCAGTCATGAATCTCGTAAAATCAAAATTCCTTACACTCTCTCTCAGACGAAAGCAGCAGTACTCCAGAAGCCAGACAAAACTGTTACTATGGTTTAAATAATTGCCAGTAACCTGGTGGGTGACAAGAGACTTCTCCTTTAGAGCTGGGAAGCAGCAGGCTGTGAGCATCCTCAGTGACACACATAGCTGAACTGGAGATTTCTCTAGGAAAGCAGCTACTGAGGTGTCCAGAGCATAAGTACTGCTCCATGGCCGTACACATTCTATTGCCCTTCTTTTAATCTGACCGACTTCAGACTGTTAGCAATGCTATTTCTGCTCCATTTTGTTCCTCTGTTAGAAATCCGAGGTAAGACTGCTTTTTTCTTAACTCTTTATAAACCTGATTGCCTTTTGGGACACAGTAGGAACTTTCATTTACATTCAGGAATTAACAAGGAATTTCATCTAAAGTAAGGAATCAGTAAGGAATTTTCATTTACTCGATTCTGAAAAACAGATTTTTAGGGAAAAAAATGTTTACAGCACATGAGAAAATTTGATTTCATAAAATGACAGAATTGTCCAACCAGGTTACTCTAAATTTTTATGAAAATAAATTCATCAAAAGTAAGACTAAAGGATAAACTGATGCTTTTTGAAAAAGTACTTGACATAATAAAACGTTGTAAGCAGCAAGCTTCACTCCAGCATCATAACACATTTTCTACAAATTAGGTGAAAAAAATAAGCATTTAACTTAGCAACTGAGTTTTCATAATTTTCATAGACATTTTTATAAATATTTCTCTATTGCAACAAAATTTGTGGTAATTTGGCCAAGAAAATCCTCTCAGTATCAGCATATTAAAATTAGAATTATACATTTGATAGGGCACTTTGAATCTCAGAAATGATTGCCTAAAAGATTGCTTCTATGAGAAAAGCTCTTTCCCATAGAAACAATATACAAGTAGAAGCTGCAGTACTTCTTTTACACAAATTTTCCAAAATTAAGACTTTTCAGTTCCTGCATAATTTCTTTTTAAATAATGAATAGTTTTCTTATGCTTAGTAATTCCTGAAGCATTACAGAAAAGTGAATAAATGGTTTTCACTGTAATTAGCTCATGAACAGTAATTTCTCAACTTGTGAAAAGTTCTTTAATGAAATAGCATTTTTTTTTAATAATGTATAAAGGGCAGGTTATAGTGTAATCAAAATAAGAAACTGAAACAGAAAATATATTGCTGTGAAGAAAAGAAATTTTCAAAATTGCCAGCCTGTTAGAGACAGAAAATAAGTATTAGAGAATATACTATTTGTTCTGTAGACACCCTGTTACAAAGGAGTGGAATATGCAGTATTTTAATATACTGAATTTTACTAAATACTCTACTTAAAAATAACTATTTTTAAATCACCATGTTTTGTTATTGTTAAAGGAAATTTTACTCGTGTAAAGTTTTTATTTTAACATAAACTTTATTTGATTATGTTTCCAACATTTGGTTTAAGACAGTGTGGTTAATAAAACCCATACAATGACTCACCATTTCATTACACAGATTAATATATTGCTTTCATTGTTACAAGTTTGATTAGAAGAAACAAAAGTTGGAAATGATTTATTACCAAAGCATCCCTTACTATGTTTCCTATTTACACACCGTGAAATGTATCTTTATTTATTTTGAACGGTTATAAAAAAATATAAATATCCACCTTACCATTCTTTCAAATTGCTTTTTCCATATACTTTCTATCAATTGCAGACAATATGAACCAATTTTGCCATAAATTATCTTGGTTTAACAGCAAACTCTTTGTTGCCTTTAGCCAAACCTGACTAGTCCAGACTACTCCAGAAAGGGATTGAACCCAAGATGACTGGGCACCGCAAGGCAGTGCAGCTTCCATCCTAAACAGGTTCCAGCTCAAAAGCCTTGGATAACCACAAGTACAAGCAGAAGATTTTTCCTGTATGGACAAGTTCTCACAGCCATCACATAACTGCATTCCAAGAGGTACAGAAATATGAAGAGAATATCTAATCAGCTCCTGTCTTGCCCTCTCCTCTTAAATGTGTCTACAAATGTACGTGTTCAGTATAGCAGCTTCGGGAATGTCATAGGACACAGTTACATCTGGGAAACCCACATCTGCAGCATGTTTCCAGGGAAAACATCTGTAATGTAAAATGGGTATTGATTATAGGCTGTTTAGGCTTCACTAGGTATGTACTCTACAATTCCTAGAACAGATATATGAGTCCTCTCCAAAAGAGTGGAAAACATCACGATTAAAAATACTGTTGATATCCGAATGGCTGGTTAACCTTCAAAAAGTGCCCTTAGTATTTAGTGTGAATAAACTGATGCTGTATAAAAAGATGGTATTTTACTGCCCTCTAACGGCTGGCGAGAAACAGCTCCCTTTTTTGTGTTTATTCCCCAAAAAGCTCTCTCCACCAGGCCACTGTGACACGAAGTCTTCCACCCAGAAGAAAACCTCACACAATTACCCTCACATACCAAGACCTACAGAAAGTAGTTATACAGCATCCTAGGCATGTTGGAGAAACGAAACTGGCATGCTACTGCGTGGGAGGAAGGTTATTCAAATCAGAGCAGTAACCTTATAATTAATGCTAGTTAGCCAAACTATGTCTAAAACATCAGTGACTGTAATTTCAATACTTGAATAAGTCTTACCAGTCTGAACAGACAAGCCCAGGAGGATTTTCTGATGTAGCTGAGAGAACAGGTATCTTTAAAAGCGGTTTTGGACTTTTTATATCACTGCCTAGAGATTCTATGCGTGACAAATTTAAGGATAAAATATTTAAACCCAGACTTTTAAGCCTTTTCTTTTTATGATGAACTGCTGTTCACAGCAGCTATAGGACCTCTTCAGTGAGTAACTGCTTCTCAGTGTCAGGAAGGGATTTACAGTCCAGACCTTAATAACAGTACCAATGCAGGCTAGTGATCAGTTGAGTTGTTCAGTTCTGACAATAAAAAAGCCCAGCTATTATAAATGTGAAAATCAATCATATTTAAGTGTCATAAAACTACTGAGCATAAATTATAGTGTGACTCACTCTTCAACCAGGGAAAAGAGTAACCTGGTAAAGGATCTGTTCATCTCCAAAAGAGAGTTTAGGGATGTTGCTTTCCTGCGTAGCGCCGTGAGTGAAGAGTCTGTCATGGCAGTAAATGCAGGAACCCTAAAGCAAGCAAATTTTAGATTATTGTGAAAAGCTGATGACTAGTGCCATTTTTCTGTAGATTTTATAAATGTCACAAACAGATGGTATCTAATTTGCATTGTTGCTTTAATCCTGCTCACCGTTCAGGCCATTACATGTGTGTTTCATGTGGACAATCCACAGGATTTTCAAAGTTTTATGACAACAGTTCTTGCAGTTCATCAAATATCTCTTCAATCTGTAGTTTGAATCCATGAAGTTGTTTTTTCTCCAGGGAAAATCTGATATAAAACCAAGTCTTTCTTTTCCCAGCTAGAAAAAACATACTGGTGGAAAAGAATCGTTATGAAAACAGACCTGTGCACAAGTAAATAATTTTGTGTATGTTTTAATGCATGTCTTCATTGAAACAGGATCCAGACATGTGAAGATTTCTCTTTCCATTTTTCAAAAATTTTTTACTAATTCTAAGTGCTTATGATTCATTTGACATATACTTTGTTGTTTTCCTTCTTTTCATCTCTTCATTCTTAAGCGATATGTGAACTTAACAACAGTCATGTTCCCACTGACCTCTCAGTCAATAATATTTCAGTGATTTTGAAGTAAAGCAAACTGGACTGCCTGCTCTCACAGTGACCTGGGAGTGGTAATAATAGGATCAAAAACATATATTCTATTATCACCTGAAATGTGCCTTAATTACGTGTGTTACAACAGCTCCAGGCAGTATTGATTCAACAAGGGGCTTTCACTAAACTGGTTTTAACCAGTGCTGAAATCTCTGGATCTATCTTATCGCAAAGGAGAGCTTTTGCACAACTTGGACATTTGCAGAGAATGTTTCAGTTTTTCTGCTTTAAACCAAACTGTTCTTACAACCGCAGTCACTGAAAAAGACAACATTCCTTGCTCGCACCATCAACTTTGCAATCAATTTATAGACTTGTTTCATTAAAGCACATTGAATAATACTGACGTGTTCGAGAACTGTGCACTAGCTGATCCTCAGTAATACATGATATGGTTTGGTCGAATTTTGCCACTCAAAAATTTATGGTGAGAAATCGGGGAAATTTAGTAGTAAGTAGAGAAGGAGCAACTCCATCACAGGCAGAAATTTGAAGACTGAATTTTATCACATGGTGAATAAAGAACTGCTTTTATGGCATTATTGCTTTGAAAGAGAAGCTTCCATTTTTATCTGTATCTATTCATCAGCCAAAGTGCTGTCCGTGGGGTAGTAAATCACGAGTCTTATGGACCTGTTCCACATAATACTGCAGACATTGATGAGAATGGATGTGGCTACCCAGCAGATGAGACCGTTGTTTTTGTGTCAGCGTTACTGGAAAGTGTGTCAGGAACAACTGCAGCCATCAGAGCAGTAAATGCACTATGCTTGATAAAAGAGCAAATTAAGACAAGTTAAAATGAATTGAGAGACTCAAAGAGAAAACTAAAAGAGCAAGCCCTTTCTGTTTGGATATATGTAATAGCTGGTTTCTTGTCTGCAAGAGCAATTAACTGAATGCTGAGAGCAAAAAGAGACTCCGGATTCATCTTCAGCTCTGCTACCCCACATGCATTCTGTTGTAGCTTTGCTTCTCTTGAGAGGTCGTGGACACACTCAGTTCTTTAAAAGGGACTGTCAGGCTATACTGAACATATACACGTACTTTGAAAAAATGCTTTTTCTGTCCCTGAATGAATACAGAAAGAGCTTTTTGCAGTCCAACCTTTGTGCAGTATCTGATACATGAAAAAATGAGTTAGAACTAAAAAAACTGGCACTACCATAAGATCTTTGATGAAAACAGCAAGCTCTCAGAGTCTAATTGTAACATTATTCGAAATACTGATATACAAAGATCTATAGTTTAACCAGTATAAACTACTTATTTTTATGTATATAGTGGATCCCAACAAAAGCCTTCAGAAAAGCTAGTCTAAACTTCTTCGTCCATCTTTTAAGTTTTGTAGCAAGAGAATGTTAGAGGCATCTCACTTAAAAGGCAAGACATATCTTGACAAGTTTTCCAAAATTAATTGAATTTGGATTTCAAGCCTGAGTTTGGAATCAGCTGTGTATTTCACCTCCTATCACCGTGTCTCAACCTCAATTCTTTGCATCATACAAAAAGCAGTATTATTAGGACAGTGTTAGTTAGATAAGACTAAAACATATTCAGTTTTTAAAGATTACCCTTTAGATGAATTTCTGCTCTTTCCATCCTTGCTGATACTATATAGCCCCTAATTGTCCATCGGCCTCATAGGAATTGGATTACTTTGCTTTGTTTCTGTCATTCCCCCCTATAATTTTATCCCATATGTTTCATTTTAATCTTGTATATAGTCCCATAGGAGTGTCATGTGTCTACAGTCTGCATGTCTGCCTTTGCAAGGTGGGTCCATAGACGTTTCTACCTGTTCAACTAAGATTATGATCAAATTCGCTTTGTCAAATTTGAACTTCACTTTTCAAAGACATTGCTAGTGAGCAAAACCAGAATCAGCTCTGTATGATACAAAGAACTTTCCTGTTTTGTTTCATTTGCTTTTTTGCAGTTTTAGCATTCTTTCATTAGTTTTTCTTGGCCATAAAAGCTCCTCTGAACTTTGCGAAAGGGAAAAAGTGTTTTTGCAAATGGACACATGCTCCATATTTGTAATGAAACAATAGAGCAGATTTCCTGCAAATGTTCTGCAGGAAACAGTCACTTGTGATGTGTGCCAATAGAGGAAATAAAAACTGTTCTCTTGCTTTGAACATCTTGTCTAAATGAGTGATTTACAAGACTATAAATGTAATTGCATTATTGCAAAAAAAATCCCTAAAGGAAAGCCATAAATCTGAGACCAACTTTGCAGATTTGTACCAAGACTTGACTTGCCAATTGCTCAGAGCTTTTACTGTAATTGTGTGCAATAAGTGTTCTTAGTAGTTGTACCTCTCTGATGTGTAAATGGAGACTTCCCTGTTGCCCAGCTGCCTTCAGCATGGGAGGTGGCTTTCCACGTGCTCCAGCTGGAAGTTCTCTCTTCACATGAGACTTCCATTTCCCCCAGCCAGGAGCACCCGAGTACCACTTCCCTGTCCATCCCCAGCCATGCCGCAGGGTTCTGCTACTTGATGGTCACACCTTCGAGGAATCAGTCCACCAGGAAAGTACATTGATAAATTTCTTTCTGGCCAGCAATGTGTTCTGCAGACGATGGGAAAGAGAGAAGAAAAACAAACAGAAACTTCAAGCTGTCTCTTCTAAATTTTAGTGGTGGTAAGCCATTTGTAGCTGACACTGTAATGCAAGAGGCAGAATTAAAATGACATACAATGCACTTTAAAGTGAAAAATAAAATATTCTGTCGCATGTTGTGGTTGTGGTTTTATTAGGCCTTTCTAATTTGAAACACTCTGCTATAGAGGAAATGTCTTCAGACATTTTCTCAGAATCCTGGCTGATGGAACACATTTCAGTTGATGTTGTCTGCCAAAAGGGTTATTTTCCGTGCAGAAATAATATGACGTGCCTCCCGCGGGCATTTCATTGTGATAGCATAAATGACTGTGAGAATGGTGCAGATGAAGACAACTGTGGTGAGTACTGCAACATCTGTAAGTATACAGAAACAAAATCTGATTGTGGGATGTGCTCCTCCAGCTAATACACATTGAATCACTAATAGTCAGCAGATGATCCACAAGCCTGACAAGTCTGGGGTTTTCAATGTAATTGAATATTTTCTTTTCTTCAGTGAATGAGGGAATTACACCATCCTGGTCAGCAAAGAAAACTGACAGGGTGTCTAAAGGCATGCCCCAGGCAGACTCCAGTGGTGAGATTCCTGTAGAATCCCTATTATATTATCCTCTGCTGTGGACAGTGGGTAATCACTGCATATCTGTGTGGGGAATCCTTCAAAGTGGGTGCACAAACTCCTGCACGTAAGTAGGGGTAAGTAAGGCTCAGTAACGCTTTCTACAAGTAGAAGTGAGGAATTCTTATTCTGTGATGATTTCAAGTGTTGTAAGAGCCTTAGATATATACATATGTTGGTATATATGCATAAGCACATACGGACCTGGTGGTGATCACACTACCATTCCTCTCTGTCTTATTGACCTCCACGCCCACTCGCAATCCAAAAGAGCAATGAGGAAGTCAGGGCAATGAGAAGTCAGATCTTTTTTGGCTAATAAATGATCCCTACTTTGGAGCACGATTCCTTCTACAACCCATTTGACTTCTTCTGTGACTCTGAAGCATGTTGGGTGAGAAGAGAAAGTGTCAACTCCACTGTCATCTCCTGCTTTGTATCCTCCCTCTCCACCTGCCTCCTAGTGAAGTTCTTACATCTCTTTCACTTCCTTTTCTTCTATCTGTGTATTTCAAATCATCCTCCTGTGCCTCTTTCCTTTTTCATTACCATCACCCCTCAGTTACCATCTTTGGATGCGGTCACTGGTGTTTATGACTTTCCGCGTTGCACCTTTACCGTTCACCTACGTACCAGTGCTGTTACTAGCTCCAAACTGCACTCTGGTGTACTAACACTGTTTGTCCCAAAGACTGATATTGTCCATATGTAACAGAGATTCCTACCTTCTGCCAATCTATTAAAAAAAAAAGTCTAAGCTTTATGAATTTTAACTGATTTTCTCTCAAATCTCACGTAACTTGTACAATTGCCTATTTAGCTGGTCCAGTAACGATCTGTTCTCATCATTTTCCATGGTTTTGCCTGAAATTTGAGATCACCAAACATATTCATTTACTGAAAATGGTGTAGACTTTCTGATTTTTACTGAGTCACTTCCTGACTTTCAGTCTTGTCCTAGAACACTTCCATTATCATCTGTAGATTTTCACTGTAAATAATTTGTAACTGCCCATACTATACCATGTACTGCAGTATGAGTTTCTCCACTACATCAATCATTCTACTTTAGCATTTGGTTCTTTTTATCAACACATCTTCTAATAATATTTTGCCTCAACATTGCACTTGCATAATCTCTATAATCTTGCAAGAGGCAAGTTTAGGTGCTGTGCTCCCTCTGGTCTGCACTAAAACCAAAGCATCCAATTTCTCAGTGAAGTGTAGTGACTCCAGTGGAAACTGTTCCCTCAGCAGTTTCTCAGATGTTCTCATTTGTGTGTATATACAAATTTATACATGTACATCAAGTACATGTTGTGTTTCAGTTACCTTTACTGTAGCTTATGGGCAGTAGGATATTAAACTTGATTTATGCTTTACTTACGTTTGCTTTCATTACAATCTAAAGCACTGCAGTCCTAGGAAGTGCAGCATCAGTATTTTATAGCCTTCCTGATAAGTGAACCTTACTAAGGTAATTTGGGGGTGTTGCATCTAGATGTCCAATCCCTTTCTAAAAAGAGGTCTCAGAATGACACTTCATCTGATCAGATGTACTTGGTGCGTCATATGTAAGACGTTCACTCAGGAATTCCTTTTCCCAGGTCTCCACCAATACCCAGAAGGTTGCAGCTGCATGGAAACAGAACTAGAATGTGCTGCTGTTAATTCAAAGTCAGTTCCACTTGTTTCAAGTAACATAACCCTCCTGTTAAGTAGAGTTCCCTTTGCTCTCCAGCATAAAGCTGTTTTACAAAGAGATGCCTAAACATATTTTGCATAGTGCTATACTACCAAGTATGGGCCCTCTGCATTCAGAGCCTGCAGAAAAGGTTGACCCACTATAGATATTTACTAGGTGATATACTAGTATGTAGTGAACGCTGTGAGCATTTTGCTGCAAGGCCCACTTCAGTGTGAAATTCATCTGACAAAATATATGTTAACATTGTAAACCAGTCATCTAATACAGGTCATATGAACTGCACACAGAACATGTTTGCTTCTCTCCTCTAAAGAGAGCTTGGGGTGTTAGCTGAGATGTGCATTTTGCACTGTAGGTGTTTACAATTAGGTGAGTTGAATGCTGTTTGCTTTTGTCATTCACATTGCTTAAAGCCTGTCAGCCCCAGGCCACTCACTAAAGATGACTGGTTGTGCAGCCAGCATTGGGGTAATGACCACCTGCCAAATATTGCTGAAGTTACCAAAGCAGGAGTTTCAGGATTATTGGTTCTTAATGATCACTGACAGCTCCCTATTTCATTTTGCTAGCTCCAATCCTACAGGTTGTCAAAATTTATATATGGCTGAATACTTGTTAATATATGAGAAATTCTCGAAGATCTGTCTGGATCACCAAAGGAAAATATTTAAAAGAGTCCAGTCTTAAAACTCGGCAATGAAGTTTGCTGGCCTTTAGCTAGCTTGTTCAAGCAGTCAAGTGCATTTACTTTCCAAACAGACCAAAGGGAGGCCTGTCTTTTCCCAGCTAATCCCAGGAGGCCACTCAAGCTTCAACTCGGGATTTAAACAATAAGGACAGATGACAAAGGAGCTGAGGTTACCCAGGCTTCACAGGCAAGGTAATGCACCCGACGTACTGCACCCGGTGTAACGTAATGGAATGTGCCCAAAGTCCTTTCCGGGCTCTGACCCTGTGTCAGCTGCACCCAGATGTAAGGTCTGATTTTTGACAGTTGCACACTGACCAGTTAAGACCTAATTTACACATCAGTTACCAACTATTTTTAAGTCACTCACACACAACCAGATACATTCCAGATGAAGTTTTCAGCAAGTGTACAAAGGTGAAGGAAATGTGAGTATCTTGACAGTTTATTAAATTATTACACGAGTCCTGGAGTATATAGAATGAACAAAATCAATATACAGTTACCCGTGTGATCATTTTTTTAACAGTATAGCACGCCATTTGCCTTTGAAATTCATGTTTTGATCATTTTGGTCTTCCAGTGTAGCCAGATGTGCACAGATGCAGGCAGTTTTTTATGCAATACACAGAGATCTAGTCTTGCTCCCTGCCACAGGAAAATAAGTAAGCAGAAAATAAGTCTGTCTAGTAAGAAATATCACCATTTTGTCATGAAACTGCACCTTACTGTTTTAAAAGGTTAAATAAAACATCTTTTTAATTTTTTCCCTTTTTTCTTTCTTTTTGATGCTAAGCTACCACGGAAACCAATTGCAAAATTGTGCAAGTAGCTGTACACATGGCAAGTTCTCCTGTGTAGACAATCCTCTCACAGATCACTAGTACATTTTTTTTTCAAGCTGGGTGGTGTCTTCCATGTTCTTTATATAGTAGGATGGCCTTTTTATTGGAATGTGACTTGGAGAGCTTTCAAAACAGCTTTCTCCAAGTTCCTGTAGGAACTAGTCTGACCTTCATCGAGTTATGAAGAAGGAAGGCGTTCATATATATTACATTGTCAGGTAGAATGACTTGTGTCCTTTTTAAATATGGCTTTTGTTAATAATAAAAAAATCAATCATCAGCCCTATACCTCAGATAAATTCTTATAGGATTAAGGCATGCATACAAAGGTAGCATGTATGTAGTCTACATAAGAAAATAGGGACAGCTCCAAGGGTAAGAATTCATATACCAGACTTAAGATAATCCTCATAAAACCCATAAGTACACAGTATTTGAGTTTAGCTCTTGCTTCTGACTGGATGGTGTATGCCTTTTATTTGATGGTTCCTAATGACAGCTCAAACTGCCTTCCACCCAAAAGCGGTTAGCAGCCTGCAAGAACAACAGTCATGTGAAAGGACTGTATCATTTGAAGAATGGGCAGAGTGCTAGAACCAATTTCATATAAACAAAACATACATGCCACTAATTATCATCTGAGTCGCATCAGCATAAGTGTGCCAAGAAGGATGGTTAGTGATGGTTCACATTTAATAAAATTCAAAATAATGTACCTGTAGCTTGGAACAGTATTGGCTTTTCTCCCCCAGCCTCCAGTGCTCTCTATTTTGTATTTTATTTTTTACACCCTATGATCTTCTATTCCAAAAGCATAATGAAGAAATGGGACATGACACACCCTGGAGACAGACACATACAGAATAGCCTCAAAGAAGTCATTAGAAAGTTCTGTTCTGGTGGAAATATTGAATCTGACTTCAGTGGTGTTACACCAGGCATTAATTTAGTAGTGTGCTTAAAATGGCAGAAGGGGATAAATATGGGATTATAAAACATTTGCATTTCTAAGAAGTTAATGAATCATGATTATCCTGGCTTTCTTTCCTTACCTGTACTGGATTTCTACAACACAATTGCATTCAGACAATATGAGGAAAGCACTCTTTGGACTATGCAAACTTCAGAAATTGTGAGTACCTTATCGCCCTATTTTGCCTTTTTAAATAACTGATTCCTCTTGGGTGTGACAGAGTAACCAGTCTTCCACAGTACAGGAAATGGCATCTAAACTTTAGCCCTTCAAAGTCTTATCCAACCACTATTCTGCATATTCCAGTAGCTCCAGAAAGATGTGAGCACTTCCTGAACTTTAGCTCTTGCTGTGATTCTAATTGCACACTGGGGCAAAGACAAATCGCTGAACTTCTTTTTGTATCATTATCAACCCATTATAAACTTCATTTACTATGTGTACCTGACACTGCCTCATTAGTTGATGTTCACAAACCATATTGGCTAAATTTTTCAAATGTTGGTATTTACAGCGTTATTAGGTACCCGGGTATCCCTACCACTTCCAACAGCCGATACAAGCTCAGTGCCTTTGAAAATCAGGCTAATCTTTCTGGTTCCTTATCAAGTTTTGAATAACAAGCTACAGGTATTGACATTTTGATAGATTACTGTATATAAATGCAAAGCATTTTTACTATGCCTACCTTGGTCTAAAAAGCATATGTATAACACTTAGGCAAAAGCTGTCCATTGCATCATAGCAAAACAGATCCACCCCAGTGCAGTGCAAAACTATTCATAAAAGCACATTTTTAATGTTTTACCCATCATCATTCCAACTATAAAATATTAAAAAAGATTAAGTGAAATGCTACTGCCCTTGCAGTAACAGACAGCCTTTTATGAGATAGAAACATTAAAATACTTTCACTTGGCATTTTAAAATCAAATATTGCTTGCCACAGTTCTTTGTCTTTCTGGTTGTTCTCATCAACTGTCTGAAAGGTTTCTGCTTTCTCCCCTTAGTAGTAGTCTATCAGTTTTTAGATAGTGTTATTTTAGTTTCCACGTTATATGTTTTTGTCAGCAGGTATCTCAGTCATAAATGTATCACTAGTTTGAAACCTGGGGTACTCAGAGATCTACACAAATTGAAATGGCTGTGAGTATCCATTTTCTCCCTGTCCGTAAAAATTCATCACTGGCAGTGTGTGTATTTATGGCATTGATCTAAAAAGAAAGGAACTCCTTATCACACAAGTTATGTTTCAATTTCTGGAGACAATAACTAGGTCTAGTTATTTTGGATTTGCAGAGGAAAGGCTCCCTCATTGTTTGCTCATCTCAGCCATTTTCTCATTGTTTCTTTACAAGGATTGGTGATGTAGTAAACTATTATTTCTTTCCAGAATTCTAGATTATAACCCAATAGTGAAAATTTCACAGCAGTTATTTACTGGGCTGAAGTCTTTGTTTTTTTGGTAAGTATTGCTCTTGCACATTTTCATATTGGCATTGTTCAATATCCAAGTAACTTCCCTTTCTATCTTTTTGTTTTTCCTCCAAGTTCTTTTCTTTCTTTAAGACTTACGAACACCTCCTTCATGAAGCAATCACGCTTGTCAACTCATCATACTTACCACGTCTGGATCCAAATTTGGATTTGGATTTCTCATAGGCGTCTTCCACGCTATGACTATCTTTACTATGTTTCTGTTAAAACTAAAGCACATTCCTGAAGCTGTAAAACTGTTTAGAATCATCTCTCTCTTCTCAGAACGCCTACAGGAAACTCATGACCTAAACTGGAAATTCTTGGATACAACCAGCAGACACCTAGCATCTCCTTTTAGAAAACTGAAACAGTATATAGGTACTTGAACAATTTCTCAGGCAGATATCACTGTGATGACTGTAACAGAAAATTCCATAAAAGGCATAGCTTACAGTAAGCGGGAAGGAGACTTGAAGTCCTACAAGTATTTTCCATCACCCTCATCAAGTAAACCAGCAACTGAAAAGTATAATCTTAGTTTCCTAGAAAAGCTAGCAGCTGTTTTTTATAGTATCCAGGGAAATAAATTACTTGGTTTTGCTAGCAGAAAATTTTTTGCTACTAGTCCCTTCGCTCAGGGCAAAGAAGATGAAAAACTTTGTGTCTTTAATGATCCCTTGACTCAACTGTCTTAGCCAAGCTCGTGGTAGGCAGCTGCTGGCATCAGAGCTGGCACCAGTAGCCTTTGGACCGGGCTCCATAGAGTGAGCACTGAAGCAATGGATGGGGCAGGAGCTGAAATGCTTTTCCACCTCACCAGCCTCCATGGGAAAGAGTTTGAGGAAGGTCACAGCGTGTGTGGAAAACGCACATTACCCATACTGAGAATGTAAATTACTTAATGAACACTTTTTTTTTTCAATTGTTCAATTTAGCATCTTTCTCGGTCATTCAATGTATCCATTGCTTATAAATAAAATACATTAATAAGCGAGTATCAAAAAATAACTGTTCGTGCTATGTTTTGCTGCTGGTAACTTAAAAAGTCTTTTTTCTTGTGTAGTTTCTGTAAAAGCTAAATTTATCTTAAATTTCAAAGCAACGTAACTAAATCTAATCTTGGATTCTTCTCTCAAAAGTTTACATTTGCAAATCTTTCTTACGCTTACATATTGTGTTATGAAGTATGATAAAACATCTTGTTTTCTAACCATGTTTTAATTTATGAAGATCAATGTTAAACAATTCACTTGACACTCTTCCCAAGATCTGTACTCAAACGCCTCTTATTGACTGGATATAAATCAATTATGCAAAAAATTCATTTCATAAATGGATAGATCTTTTTCTGTGCAGATAAAAAATTCATCTTTTGTTTACTCTGTTACACCAAGGCACTTTTAAAGGTGTGACATTCTAACAAAAAGTATAGCCTTGCCAAAGTTGAACCTCACGGTGTTTCAAATGACTGTCTACAAAATACCACAGTCCTCTGCCAACATAAATCTTTAGAGCTGCTGCTTGTTCTCATGGCTCTCACGAGTTTAGCAAAATTCTGTCTTTCACTTTAGTTTCCCAATGAATATGAAATCAGTTATTGTGAATGCGTGTTTATCCTAAGTATAACTTAGGATATATGGATATACGTTGTAATTAAATGTAAAATCTCCACCTAGTGGTCTCTATGTATTCTGATACACAGATTACACATAAATGCCAATGTATTAGCCTATTATTGCTGAAATGGCTGTCGAGCTGGGCCATAAATAGAGACGAAATCACAACAAAGAAAAGGATATAATTTGCTTTGTTTGGTATTTACATTCATATTCAAAACTAGGTAATAAATTGGGGCTAATTGTGCAAGAAATAAATAAAGGAAGGTCAAAAAAAAAGACGACTAGCCCAGAGCTTAAACTCCCTCCTGCAAAACTATTACACAACTCATGAATAAAACCACTTTCCTTATTGTTATTCAGGGATTTTGAAGGCAATCATATTAAGGCCTTAACTAACACCACCACCGTCCTGGAATGCGATGCGCTCACTGTATTATAAGTAAAAGATGTATGAAAATAAAGCAACAAAAACCTTTTGAATATGTGTGACTCACAGTCCTCAAACAGGATTTGCCTCAATGTATAAAGGCTCATCAGGACAGCTGTGCTTTTGTCAAGGAGGTACTCTTTACAATTAATTGAATTATTGTATGCGCAGTCACATGGCACATTTTGGCAATTGTCACAATCACTTGTTTCAACAAACAGAGTAAGAAATAGGCATACTGTATTATTTCTGCCTTGTGATCCAATCATGAGCACCAGAGTGCTTTTTAAACTCCACTAAATCCTGGGACTTGCAATCTGATCACAAAGCAGAAACAATATAGCATGCCATGCCTGTATCTCAACCTGCAGATATTTTTTCTTGTTGAATCCATTCCTCCTTCAGACTGGGTATTTCCCTTGCAGGGAACACGAACAAAAAATTGTGTTGCTGCTAAAATTAAATACGTTGGTATACAGTAATAACTCACATTTCTAACTTTTTTATATTCAGCTCTCTCTCACATAAATACAGAGGACAGGAAAAGCAGAATCTGAAGGAGGATTTATGAAGAAAAAATTCTACAGGTTTAGAAATATAAAATGCTCCTTGGTGTTATACATGTGGTGTCTTACCAGTGAGGAACAGGGATTCCCTGCAGTGGGACTGCATCAATCACAACTGGGCAAAAGCAAAAGCAAAAAAAGCTAAATTTGAACATGTAAAATTTCTGTCTGGATAGCAAATCCCAGAGCCTTTAATCAAATAAAATTCCATATTGCTCTTTTACTTTGTAAAATGCTGGTTTGTAATTAAAACTAAGGGAAGTTTTACTTAACTAACTACTTAGTCTTGTGTAGCTTTTGCACTGATTACAATAACACACCTTGCTACGGCTTGGAAAAATTGTAACTTCTAACACAACTAGAAAAATAAAAAGCCAGGTAGTCATACTGAAACATGAAATTAGCACTCCGTATTAAATTGAATCATTAAGTACTTATTCTAATATATATTTTACTTTACAGGTTTCTTCATGGAAATCAAACTCACTTGCTGCCTGCAAATACCTTTTCCTCATTAAAAGATTTGGGGGAATTGTGAGCTTTCTAAAATCTATTTTTAAATTATAGAGTGTGAGCTATTACATGCCTGCGATCTGTGAGTGTACTGCTCCTTTCCTGCCAAAGGTGAGGCAGGAGGCCGTGCAGAATCAAAGGCAGAAGGACAGAAAGGTACCCGGCAAGAGGGAGCTGCAGGTAGTGCTTAGGGCAGCATCACGGGCAGGGGGGAAACTTATTCCAAGGCTTTCCAGGTTTTACAACAGAGCATGCTGTATGGGCTGAAAATCAAGGTCTCCCTCTGCCCCAGTGTCCATTGGGCTCCCTCCCTCCTGGGCATACGAGTGCCCAGCTTCACCTGGGTCCTCTGGAGCCAAGACTACATTTTTCAGTTGCTTCGGCTCACACACTGAGGGTATCTGTATTCCCTGTACAGTCTATAGAAAGATAGCTAGGGCGGCATCTCTGTGCTTTGGAGGTGAACCAGTCTCTCCCAGTAGCTGTCTGGGGAACTGAGGCACCTACTTTAAGATTTGAGACTGCCACTTCCCCCGGGGATAAGCGTGTATGCATTAGGCTCATCTGCATATAAAGTAGTCACACTGCATCTGGGTTTTGGTTGCCTCATTATCTGGCATGACATGTCTAGGCAGAAACATAAAACAGCTGCAGAAGGTGTAGAAGCGGAAAAGAGAAGGGAAAGCGTGAAGAAGAAGGGGAGCTATCAGTGAATGGAGTGACGTGAGTGATTGAAACAGGCTGCTGCTGGCTGTGGAAGGAGAGTAGCAACTGATATTATTTGTTAAAGACACTGATTTGCTGGCATGGTGAATACTCATTCACTAATACCGATCTCCAGCATTGAATTTACTGTGGGATTTTTTTTTAATGTTTTTTTCTTTGTTCTTCCATGTTCTACCTATATTAAATGTGAAAGCTTCACATCTATGTAATTAGGCTTTGATTCATCTCACCTCTCAGCAATGATTAAGTTCATAAATTATAGAGAGACCCTCAGGCAACCAGGTTTCCAAATTAGATACCTCAGCTGAATTAGTTATGATGAATCAGAGCTAAAATGATCCATGTTTAGCAATCGCCAAATATCAGTGCCTGTACTGACTGGCTTAAAAGTGACTTATGGATAAAATCAGAGCAAGGAAGTATTGGATGAACTGAAGTAATGATAAAAGATAATTTTGCTGCTATTAAAATTTTAAGTAAGATCGAATGCCTCCTCACCTATAAAAAGGAGAAAATCTGAGCCTTAGAGTTCTTAAAGTTTGTATTGAAAGGGATGGGTGGAATACTAAGGATCAACCTGATTGCTTTTGTTCTCTATTTCTCCAAGGGATCTGCCCAGCAACATGATTACAAAATTACGACATTATATTTTTATAAATGAGAATTCCCAACTGAATTTAAAAATGTAATAATTTAGCTTGTCTTTTTCCTGAAATAAAATAAGGAACAGTTTACCTTTCTTTTAGCAATCTGTCTTTCAATCCACTTTCTCACCTCTCTGAGGATCACTTTGAAAGTCTTCAGCAGCTTCAGTCACTGTAAGCAAAAGCTGAAATATTTTACTAACATAGTACACTAAATAATATCCTTTCTTTCCAGGAGAAATATTAATCAGTTACAAAAGGCATGTGAAGTATTAATTGCCATTCTGTCAGATGCTGAATGTACTTCAAATTTCTATTCCTACAGGAGCGCTCAACACCCTAAGGTAGTAGGCCAAAACACATGAATGACAGCCATACAGTTTGCTCAGTTTTACTGCTATTCACAAATTATAAGACTAGGAGCAATCAAAACACACAAATTAAGAACAAATTACACAAGCACAGCTAGGGCACCTGGGCAGATAAGGACATAAATAAATGGTAACAAGTATTTTAGAACTTCTATAAACTCTCCTTTTGGGGTGGTTCATAAAATATTTACTCCACAGAGCTGATAATTCAGCCACATTTTTTTTAACTAAGTATTTTACACAAAGCTCAATTTCAGCACTTTTCTTGTTTCTTCTTTAATTTGCAAAGATTCACCCTCATCTGAAAGTATATCTTATAATTTCATTGGATTCAGAGTTGAAAAGCAAGACTATAATTTCTTTTTCAAAATTGTCATTCTGTGCCGTATGGCTTTTTCTTAAAAAGCTGTCCAAAAGACGAACCAAATGTTATTTTTAAATTCACACTATTTTTTTCTTAAGCAAAAGGGAAACATCCTGAATTAATCTGAATGATTAATCTGAACAGCCTTCCTGCAACTCATTGTTTGATATTTTTCTCCTGTGCCACACAGTGAATACTGTAAGTCAACACACAGGGTAATATTCAGTTCCTTTTTGTAGACCCCTATATGTTAAGTGTCCAAGAGTAACCAAGGTGAGCAATGTGTCTTAAGTCATTACAGTAAGAGCAAAATTTAGGAAATTATTGGTTCAGTTGCCCACAGGTCAGATATCTAGTGCTATTTGACATCCCTACAACATCCCCACTTCAGAAAGTTTTTGGTCTCTCCTGGGTGCTGCGTCAAGTCTGCCTGCCCACACGGGTGTCTCAGATACTACAGGACACGCCAGATAATACTAGATGGAGTATTAGTCTGAAGAGCCATTCAGCAAACCAAAAGTTAATCTAGGTTGAGATGAGCCATTCTCCAGATCCCAGTGACTGTGTTCACCCTGGCTTACTAAGTGGCCCACAGATAGGGATCTGATGCTGTTGGAGTTGCCCTTGGGTATCTATCCCCCCTGGCCATCACCTGCTAATCCAGAAGGCCACAGGTCTCTTGTAGGTCTTCTGTCTTATCAGCCAGCTCTACATAGGCATCTCAAACGGGCATCTCCAGGGCACCTCAAATGTTTTTTGACAGATAACTGAGTCAATCATGTGGCAGCTGTGCCAGAATAACTTCCTTTTAGATTCTTTTTGAAGTCCGTTACAGCCCTTTGTTACATTATTATGCACAAAATTAAATGCAGCAAATATCAATATTCTAGTCCATAAGCCACCACAGGGACAAGACAGTAATCATAAAACAGGACATTGTTTTGAAATATGGATGGAGACGTGCTCTGCTGCTATATAAACCTTGACCAGCGAGGAAATTTCAACCTGAGAGCACATTAACTGTGATTGATATGGTACTGCCAATGTAATAGTACCACCTGCCTGCCTGTCAAAATGATTGTCTGATCTACGTTTCCAACTCAGAACATCTAGTACAGGAACAAAGAATGTAAGACAAACATAATGTCACCGCCCCCGCCCCCGAAATCTAACTGGGCTAGAATTAACCAGAACAAAGTGATCTCAGTAATCACTCATTTTTCCAGAAGCCTTGCTGACAAGATGACAGGCATTTTATTTCATGGGATAGACAGTATATAATCCAAAAAAGAGTTTTTAAAGTTTAAAATCTTGTGGAGAAAAATGCCACTTGGCTTGGGCCCAGACAAGAGCCAAATCAAATCCTCAAATAAAATTTGAAATCCTTGTCAAAAAGAATTTCCCCTGTGTTTCCTAGAAGCGAAACAGGCAATACATCCGTTCTGTAACCGCAGTGACAAGAGGGATAATTTCACAAGGTCTTTTCAGTGAGCTGGAAATAGCTGAGGCAGGACACCTACTAGGTTCTTTGGAAATACAGGAATCCCTGATCCCAGGTTAGGTATCAAAGGCATGTCTGCTTTCAGACCAAAGCTCTGGAGTTTACAACTTGGGATTTATTTTTTTCCTATAGCGGACATGAGCATTCTCATGGTCTTACTGATACAGCCATAGCAATAACACTGTTTGTGTTGGTCATAAAGCCTGGCTAGATGCTACACACACATTGTCACAGAGGTTCCTGCAGTTCTGTTCCTGGTACTCGTCACAAATGCCGAAGTTGTCACTCATCTCTTCTATCGAGGTTTTCAAATTCAGGCTCCTTTCCCATTTTACCAGATTGAGATGTTCTTGGAATCCATACTTGGAATCCTTGGATGCAGTTTCTTATGGATATAAGTTATTTTTCTCTTTTCATCACAGTCATTTCAAAGGGATATGACAACCCAAGTGCCTTTTATCTAAGAAGATCCTGGTAATTTTGTTATTTTTCTTTTTGGTTCAATTGTGATGTTTCCCTTTTCTAAAACATGATCAAAATATATCGTCTGTGCTCTGCCTTGCCATTGCTGTGAACCAGTTTCAGGATATGCCAGCTGCATCGTATGAATAGAACAGGTTTTGGTTTTCATATTACTAGAGCATCACTGACAAGATTTCAGTTCCTCTCACCTTTCTAACATTTCATGCACCTTTCCCTAAAATACCACCTGTGCAGATAATGTGTCAAATCCCTCAAAATGCTATTGCCCAACAGGAGAGGTGAAAATGTTACACTGCAGTCCAGGTATGCCAGTACCTGCACTGAGGGCCTACTGCAATGGACTCAATACCGCAAGTTTCTGTTAGCGTTCTTGCCTCTGTCAGGTGGCTACAGTCAGCTTTGGTTACGCCAGGATTTTCTCCTCCTGTTTGGATCACAGCTAATCAAAAACCTATTCCCATGGCTTCTTTTCTTTTTCCATTGTAGCCAAATGTGCAAAATAATGAAGTTCTGTCCCTGTTTCTGGTGTTACTGGTTTTGCTAATCCTCCAGCACATGCACTCCTGACACTGAATTTGTAGACTGAAGGTCTATTGGGATGCTGCAGAATGAAGCTTTGCTTTCAGACACTTCAGGAAATGCTTACTGAACGTCTTCATTACACAAAGTGTCCTTTCATGGCTCTATCACCATTAGGATTTTTATCAAGTTGAACACTCTCAGTGCCAGTACTGGTTTTGCTTGCATGCATGTAGTATACAAACCTTTTCCTTTTACTGATACAGCTCCGTGATGTATGGAGTGTATGTCCTGCCCAGCCAGCAAGTCCCATTGAATCATGCCATGTCACAGACAGGGGAAGGGCTAAACTTCTCCATTATTTTGTTTTCAGAGTTCATTTTAATTGTTATTGGCATTTCCTCAGGATCTGTTCGGACAGCTAAACACACCCATTGTTGTCCTGTTCTTGTTTGTATTACAGCAGAACAGAAGCCAAAACTTTGTGTAACTTTTATGCTTACAGGTGTCCCCGGTTGCCTGCCTCGTACCTCTACACCCTGTGCTTGCTTCTTGCACTCTACGTGGGCAAAGCAGGTTGCCTCATGGCACTCCATACGAACATTTTTCAATGCTCTGCATTTCTCTTGCCTTGTGTAAGGCAGTCCACATCTGCTCCAAATACACCACATCGGCCTTTAACTATACCCTTCTCCTTCGGTTCTGTGCTCCTCTGTCACTCTTGGGGTGGGAGGGAGGAATGTACCTGCACACTAATCATCCCTCTGTCTCATCACATGCATGTGCCATGACTGGGCCTAGTAGGTGTCTTTGGTCCCTAGGCTCCATTTATGCTAGTAAATATAACCATCTGGCCTAACTAGCTCACAAGGGACAAAACAATGAGGCAGCATGGATAGCTGCTTATGCCTGCATCTTGGCCCTCTTTATTTTACCAATGCAGATAGAACCTGAATGTTTTATGTGGTCTGGTTATTCAAACTAATATTTTCTAATGTAATATTTTCTGATATATTTTAGCCTATTTTTCCAAAGATTTCTTCTCTGTGAGGCTCCCTCTACAGTCAGCAGACAAAAAGAAACCATGCAGGACAAGTCATTTAACTGAGCCACGTCCGAGGAGATGCTTCTCTCCTCTGACTCTAAAGGAAACTTAGCTCCAGTGAGGAGGTCTAATGTCAGGTGAAACAAAACCCAACCATGATGCCTGAATCTACAATATTAAAAAATAAAATAGAAAAAATAAATTATCTGAGTGCTTTGGGTGGCTAATGGAGGAAGGCCCAGCTCCTCACCTGCAAACACACACTCTTCAGTGATTCGTACTTCTAGTTGTACAGACCGTTGCTGAAGGATTCACTGCTGCAGCTTCTGCTGCTGGGCAGCGAGTACCTATGGTTTGTGCCAAACGTGACAAAATATTCAGCTTCCCTCAGCCTACTAGACTGTCTGTATGTTTGTCTGTCCTTCCAAAGGGATGCCTGTCTGTATTGTCTACCGCAGCTGCTTCCAGTAATTCAAACCCAAAAGATCTTCAGTGTCCTTGTCTTTCCTCAGCTGGCCCACAGCTACCTCCCAGTACTTTGGATTTCTCATCAAAAGCTTGCAGGTCAATCTTACCTTGAACAATGGAGGGGAATTCTCACTTCCCCAAGGGAAAGCTGAGACAATTATACATTTTGCCTTCTTGTCTCATTTCTTTCTCTCTTTTTCGGATTCTCATAGCAGAAGCTGTTTTTTATCTCTGCCTGTTCTGGGCTTATTAGTGCTTTCAGTTCTGTGACTCCTTTGTTAGTCAGAAGGCCCTCTGGCCAAAGTTTATAATAATAAGATTTTAAACCACACTCCTGTGAGCAGCTGAGCTTAGCACCCAGGGAAAGAGACAAAAACCTGTGCAAGTCACTTCTTATGCTTCCCTTAATGGATATTGCATTGATTGTCAAATGGCATAACTACAAAGGGAGTTCAGGCTAAATGCACATCCCCACGACACAATCTTCCAGTAAAAATCTCGATATGAACAGTCGTATGATCATTCCTACTGAATATAGTCAGGATTTTTCCATAACATAGTTTCTTTAAGACCTATGATTTAAGAAAAGGCTTGTTTGTGTAATTCAAAATTTGATAACTACAGAAAGCCCTATTTCATATCATTTATATCATAACATGTACATTATTTTACAGAGACCTTGGAATGATTGAGATTCCAAATATAAACAGAATAATGTTTCAACATATGAGGAACCTCTCTCACATGTATGTATGCAAAATAAAAGAAGGGATAATTAAGGAGGTGAGAAGTCCATATAAAAATGTCCAAAACCATGTCAGGGTGTTGCTTTTCCATATTACTTCAATCAGTAGCCCAATTTCTGCAAAAATAGACTAAATGTTTCACTATTTTAAACAGGAAGGAAACAGGTTCCTCATTTAGTTGCCTCATTTCTAGATCATATCACATCACTTCTTTTTCTGCCCTTCACACTTCTTTTTCTGGCTGAAGTGGGATAAATAAAACTGTTTGCTTACTTGGGACTTACTGTAGCCTTAAGCTTAGCAGGCAAAAGTAGAATACCTCATTCACATGCACCAAAATTGGGAACTGAGTTAAGAAACCGAAAAGTGATTATATTTTGGACACGAGTAAAAGCCATGTATGTTCATAGGGAAGACAAAATTTGTGTTATATAGCCATTTTACTTTGCTGTCATAAAGCATGCCTTTTCCCTTCGCAGTTTGTCACAGCTACATGCCAGTAACACCAGGTGCCTCCAAATTACAATCCCTGAGATGAGGCAAAGGGCTTTAGGAGTGGCACACTTTCACACTTAATGCCAGCCAGGATATATTCTCAAATGTCTCTTGCCTCTCTAAATATTTAAAATGTCATTCTTGATGAAATTATCTTCAGGCTTATTTTTTTCTTCTGACTTTGGTCTTTCAGTCTAGAATCACTCCTGAATATTTATATTTGCTTCTTCCATCCCACAAATGTAAGCATCTTTTTCAACTGTGCAGTGTTCATTCTGACTTTCTAAAGAGCTCATATTATACTCTGTCCTCCACTCTTTACTATTTCTTGAAAAATAAGACTCAGATCAGCTACTGTCCACTTACCTACCAGCAGATGGTGGATACAATCAATAGGAACACATCAACATGCAAAATTTGGTATATCATTGTTCATATATTTCACAGCTATAAATATGTCACATTAGAATTTTATTTGCAGATCTAGCCTTCATGGTTTGCTTTTTTTTTATATACCAGAACATAATTTTAAATCTTGCAGAAGTCAATGGGATGTAAGGATACATTTCAAAACAACCCTGTTCTTGCAGGCTTTACTGTATTAGAATCTTTATGTCCTGTCCCACAAGCCTTCTTTATGAGAGCAGTGCCACTGAAGCAGAGAACTATTTATTTGAGTAACGGTCAAGGAATTGAAACATTTAAGATGCAATAATGTTCATTACCAAATTTAAGTCATTCCACAGACATTCCACAATCTGTTAAGCCAGGCAAAATCCTTCTGCCAAGGACAGTAAAAGATCTGCTTTTGAGGCACCTTAGCATGAAGAACATCCACCTGCACACTGACAACAAAGTAAGAGTAGCAAAGCGATGTCCTTACAAGGTTTGTGAAAACAAAAAATATACCAGCTCTGACCATTCCTCTCAAGTCATACATGAACAAAGGGCAATGCCCTAATTGCATATTACAGCGACCTGACGGAAATCACGGGTGATTGTGGCCACTACCATCAGCATTGTTAGTGGGGAACAAAAGGATATGAGCTGCTACCAGCCTCCTAAGTAAATCCTCCCTTGATTTAATACCTCTCACATCATGCCCCTTATATGCACTAAGAACTATTTCGTTAAAATTTCTTCTCTTCCAGCTCCTTGCACCTAACTGCATAACTGGTACATAACTGTGACATTGGCTTGTGTTTAACCAGCAGCATTACATGTTCATTTCTTTACTTTCAGCTACTTCAAAAAGTTTCACTTATTGCTTCTATGCACTCCATGTGCAAATATGCACATCATTAACAGATGGGATTTCATCATTTGAAGACCTCTTCGCTAACAATGTTCTGAGAGTGTTCGTGTGGGTCACAGCTTGTATTACATGTTTTGGAAATCTTGTTGTCAGAATGAGATCATTTATCAAAGCAGAAAATGAGACCACTCCATGTCTATCAAAATTTTGTAAGTATGCATTAAAGGTATTCATAATACATTGATTTGATTAGCACATTAATAGAATTAATATATTAATATAGTATCGTATACTACATTATGACATAATATTATATATAATAAATAACATTATGTATGTTCCAATAATCTCAGTTTGCATGCTAGACACATACTAGTTTCAAAACACTTAAAAATATTATGCATTATCTATCTTTGCATTATCTTCTGATATTCTAAATGAAAGTGAGTGACAAAAAATAACCAAGGTCCTTCATTGACTTAAGGTAGTCAAGATGTGTAGAAAGAACTTATGAAACTTAAACATTTTACTTTATTAATTACTACTTTCATTCTGCATTAAAGATTATGGACAAGCTAGGTAGTGTTAGACTGCTTGCTGTATGAGTTTATTCTCTGATGTGTCAAATCATCATCATCTGAAGTGGTCAGGCAGTTGGACTAGATGATCGTTGTAGGTCCCTTCCAACTGAAATATTCTATTCTATTCTATTCTATTCTATTCTATTCTATTCTATTCTATTCTTTCTATTCTATCCTATTCTATTCTATTCTATTCTGTCTCCTTTTTTGGCACAGGAACTAATAAGTGCTTCTGTTATTTTTGAATTTTATATTTCAAAACATGAATACTTCCAAATGATAGCACCGTATCTTGTCCAGCAGTTGTTCCCAAATTAAGAATCCTCAAGCCAATAGAAATGTGGGACCAAATTCATACTTGCTGTGGCCACATCCTACTTCCCTGAAAGCTTATGGTGCAATAGTTTGACACCATTTTCAGGTGATTAACCCTTTAAAAACATATGAGACCTGTTCCAGCGTTTCACCACCCTCATTGTAAAAAATTTCTTCCTCCTATCAAGTCTAAATCTACCCTCTTGTAGTTTAAAACCTTGTCCTGTCCCAGGCCCTGCTAAAAAGTCTGTCCCCATCTTTCTTATAAGCCCCCATTAAGTACTGACAGGCCACAACAGGGTCTCCCCGGAGCCTTCTCTTCTCCAGGTTGGACAAATCCAACTCTCTCAGCCTTTCTTCATAGGAGAGGTGTTCCATCCCCCTGGTCATTTTTGTGGCCCTCCTTTGGACTCGCTTCAACAGCTCCATGTCTTTCCTGTGCTGAGGACCCCAGAGCTGGACGCAGTACTGCAGGTGGGGTCTCACCAGAGCAGAGCAGAGGGGCAGAATCACTTCCCTCGACCTGCTGGCCACGCTGCTTTGGATGCAGCCCAGGATACGGTTGGCCTTCTGGGCCTTTTCTTTTTTTTTTTTTGTCTATGTCACCTGAAGAGTTTAGCATCTAATTTTAACAAAACACAAGTGAGTGTAACAAAGCAGAGGAGAAGACATAGAAGGAAATAGTAATTTGAGTAACAATGAGGTAATGCAATTACTTAGCTATACTGTGTGTACAACTCAACAGTTTGAAACATTTTCATTTTTATAAATGAGTAAAATCATAAACCTTCAGTATAGTCTTCACTGGATTTCAGAAAACAGTGATAATAGAAATAATACGGGATGAAATTTTAAAAGCATAGTTTTATGTGCATTATACTGGCAGGGAATAATGATTGAACATTTATATATATATAAAATAAACTGGAAATGAACAGAGTAAAACCCAGAAACTTCAGCCTGAAATATGTACAAGCTGGTCATGCTCAGCCTCAGAACACTCACAGCAAAGACTGAGAATTATTCAAACTGCAACGAAATTATCTTCTCCCTGACCTGCATTTGCAGAGCCATAAGGGTTATTTTGCCAATACCTATACATTTAACAGTTGTTCCTCATTTTGTGTCTTGATATCAAAAAGATTAAAAAGATACAATTCAAAAGATAAAACTAGTTTGTTTAGAATTTTATTGAGTAGAAAGTAAAAAAGGCAATACACACATCAAACCAGCCTCATGTAGTGATTTCCCATCAATAAAATTATTATGTCACACTTTTCAATTCTTTTAGTTTGTTTCAATCCATATTTCTGAGCAAGAGCCTGTTTTCAGGTGCTGGGATCTTGACATAAATGGCTCCTTCAATGGCTCTCAGCTATTTATTCGAGTACTCCAGTCCATGAAGTTGCCATCTGATGAACTGTTAAAAGCCTTGCTCTGCAACACAGCACAGTGCAATTAAAATCCAAGTTGCACAGCTTGCTCTGCACATGTTCTCCCATCAGTAATTTGGGATAGATATTTATACAGAACCGAGGAAGCCGGTCTGAAATGAACACACACGTCAGATCGGCTTGTCACTTTGCTGGGGAATATCTTCTTTCCGTACTACGTGAGAGTCCTGCAGGTGGTTTCTGTTTCAGATTTACTGCAGCATTTGTCAGGAGACCAGATCTCTGCGGAATCATGAGACCACCCATATTGTGCATTAACTGTGTTTCTATAGTAACTTCTTACAACTTACTCACATCTCACTGTGTAACAGATGGGAACACGTGGTATGTGAGCAGGCTGTGTGACACTAGGCAATATTGAGGAGCTGTTTCTAACATAAAATTGGTATCAATGTACTACAGATACATTAATGTAAAAATTATAACAAAGTAATGGAAGAGAATGAAACAGAGAAGTGGTTGGGAGAAAGGGAAGAGATGAAAGACCATTTCAATACAATTTGTTTCGAATCTTGTTTCCCCACAGGTGTGAACTTGCTAGCCTCCATCATCATAGTGTTTTCATAGGTCAACACCTTTTGTCCTGTTCAAAAAGCTGCCCTTCAGACATCAGAAGTAAGGCATATTGCATCTCCCAGTCACAGGGATGTTGCTGTGGCCAATCGATATTTTTTTTAATAGTATTCACTGATGCCATCTGCTGGATTCCTGTCTTTGTCATTGAAACCCTCTCCTTATTCCAGGTGGAAATTCCGGGTAATGCTGTATAAGAGTGTGATTTCTTTTGTTAAAGATTCATTTTAAATCAAACCAATTCTGCCAGAGGAATTCTAGATAACCATGGGTGAAGTGTAAGTATCGCCCAAAATATTTGACTTTTTCTATGTTCAGAAATTGAACTTCAAAGTATATACATAAAATCTTCAATGCATGTATGTAGGTGAGAACCAGAATAAGAGGTCGTCCTCTGCTACAACTGCAAAATCCTGTGGTAATATGTATGAATAAGTCCATTAGTTTGATCATCAGGGAAACAAAACTATAACAGGAGGGTCTTTAAGCAACGCAGACACCACATTTGCAAGTGCAGGCAATGATTTCCAGGGTGCCCTGAGGAGGCCACAGGCCCTCCCTGCTCCCGCAGGGCAGCACACGCTCGCCCCTGCCAGCCCACCGAGGAGCTGTATGGCCAGCCCCACAGCTCTCCATCACTGCACTGGTTACATGCAGCTCTGCTAACCTTGCAGTTGCTAACAGGTGACAGTGATAAAGACATCCTGCTCTCCCATTGTAATTCTAGAAAATTGATGCCTCATGTTTGTAGAAAATTGGGTAAATAATTCTCCATAATATGAAAGGCATTAAAGAAATGTAATAAATTATCAACGATTTTATCACAAAACCTATTTAGTCTCATTGGGAGCATTGAATTCCGTTCGCGTAACCAGGAGAAAAGTGATTACATGTAGGTTGTTAAAAATAAAACACGGCCATCATGAGGGTGTTTAGAAGATGTACGACTGCGGCTGGCATGGGATTCACGATGGTGAGGCTCTACACAGCTCAGCTCATGGCCCTCTGAGCAAGTCACTTCACCCTCTGTACTCCAGGTTCCCCTATGTAAAATAATAATGATAGCTTTTGTAAGGCATTTTGAAACCTACTGATGAAAATTGCCATGTAAAAAATAGGTATGGGATTTGGATTTATATTAAATATTATCCTAAAGAGAGATGGACTTCGGCTCATGTTTAATGCTTTTATTAAATTCCAGTAGGTAGAGAGAAAGACACTCTCTCGTGAAAAGCTCTTTTTTTTCTCCCTTCTCATGAAAACCCATGGCGAACTCAATGAAAACCACAATAAGCAATGATGTTGAATTCAAACCCCTTTCTTGTAAAAATAATACTACGGTAGCGTTCCGCAAAAAATGATACAAAGTAAAGTGACATAAAGTAAAATAAAGGACATACATAAAGTAAAAATGACATAGAGACATGTTTGCTTCTTTAGCATTCCTACAACAGAGCATACGAAGTATCTTACCTTTTTTCCCAGACACTGTCCCTTCCTGGATAGTGATATTTGTTCTGCCAATACACAGTGCCTTGAACCCCATTCTCTATACTCTTACAGCTAGTTTCTTTAAGGAGAAGCTTAAGCAGTCACTGGACAGTCATTGAAGGAGGGCAATTTTCACGAAAAAACTTTGGCCAATTCAGTCATATGGACAGACGATCCCCTCAACCATAGCCCTCCATTTACACTTGGATTTTTAAAAAATAACTCCTGAGGACAGCACTAACTTTTATTTACCAATCTACAAGTGGTTATTTCTCAGCAAGATAACAGAAACAAGACCTAACTGCCTTACAGCTGCGTTAACCTCTTTGAGATTCATATGTAGACTCTTTTTGGCCATTATCATCTCTGTATTCATCTTCCTGGAAAATAAAATCACAACTGTTGTAGTCATCAGGGGAGATTTGTATTGCAGATTGAAACACAGGCAGATGATGCACTGGGGCTAAAAACAGCAATACTTTTCTACTATTCATCTCCCTTCCCCAGAGAGTCAGTGTATCTGTACTTGCTAGCTATAGTCTCCATATATTATATATAGATTAAGGGAAAGGACTTTTGTCTCATTTGGTCTGTACTACCAATTTCAGGATATATCCTTGTGGAGAGGTGTTTCTCACAGGGTTGGAAGTCCTTGGTGGGAGAAGGCCAGAACATTCTATGCAACGTGTAAATCTATATTAATCTTGTAAAATTTAAGTAACATCTGAGCTCTACAGAGTGGTGAATGTCTCTTTGTGCCGTTAGTAGTGACATAAAGTCACTACTCAGAACTGCAAGACCCGAGCAGTGTTATTACAATATTTTTAAGGTACTAAAAGTCAAGTGAAACTTCCTGTGTAAGCAACAGAGCCCAGACTGAAATAAAAATTAAATAATGAAGCTCTCAGAACGACCCTTGAAAGCAGTCAATTCAGTTTTCATTGCATCAGGTTTTATGAAGCATGGGCATCCAGGCAGCATGGGTAAGCACATGCTTGGGGGAGCATTTATGGGACTGAGGCACTTGCAAGGAAGAACAATTCCCCGTTATTAGTTACGTTTTCATAACCACCTTAGCTATATTTTGACTTCATTGCATATGAGCTGCCTACCTGTTATAAATAGAAGAATCAAGCTCTTAGAAAAAGAGTAAAGCAAAACTTTCAGCAGAGTTTTACCTTTTTATTTTTTAAGATTTGCTAAAGAAAGCTCCAGAAAATGCTTTAGAAGCTCCAGTTCATAGATCATTCTGAAGTGTTATCAAACAAAAGGAGTTTGGAGCAATGAGGAAGATCCAGAAAGGGAGGAAAAACCCCAAGTGTATGGGCACATCACTGAAAATAAAGAGGAGCCTGAAGAGTTAACATTTCTCAGCTGAGATGATGAGACTGAGTATGTGCTTTGGGCCCACCCAGACTGCGAAATACGATGGATATATTTGAACCACCACGAAGGCAGGAAGTCAAGTCCAATAATAAGGTCATTGTCCTGTGGCAACGAGCCCAACTGTGAGGTTTTGACCCAAGTATTCACACAGCACACACTTCAGCGTGGGATTCTGTCTGAAGAAATCTAAATTTCCATTTAGGTGTCAGAAGATCCTCTCAGTTAGTGACCCCGTCCACCTACTTTCTAGTACTGATCAACCTACTTGGTGCCTTAATTTGATAGACACTGTCCTGCTTGGCCTGAACAAGCCACCTCCTGGGTTCAGCATGCGCCTGGTGACAGCAGAGCGGGAGTCCAGGGGCAGAGGAGCTATAGCAGCTTGCTGGCTCATCTTGGTGGTTTCCCTGCTCGTAGTTGTGGAGGTGAAGTACGTTCTGGCTGCTACAGGTGGGAAGTACCTCTCCTCAGACAGAGCAGCACTTTGGATACACTCAGGCTACTAGGATGGATGGGGACACCAGGGAAGGAGCAAAGCAGCCCCACTGTTGGTACCATGGAAGGGGTGGTCGCATGCTGAGGCAGAAGTCAGAGGGCAGCACCCCAGCGAGGCTGCTCTGCCACCTAAAATACATGTTGTCTCTGCAGACAGAGGTGCTGCTGGCTACCCATCATCCAGCTTTCATGTGGCTGCCCTGGAGATCCCTGGAGAGGAAATTTCCTCCCCTGCACCCCCTCCTGACATACCAACTGCTGCACCTCTGTAGCAACCCATGTGCATTGCACTGGCTAAAGAGTGGGGATGGGAAGGGAAATTGGTCTTGAATACACCTCTCTGGGCACTTCCCTAGGATAATGTAGACACTACTTGTCATGTTTTCCTCTCTTTGACAAAATCTTCACTTAAAGTGGTTCTTTCTCTTGAACTTTGGGATAAAATAGAACTTGATCTTTATATAGCTTTGCTCTCCACCCAAATTTGATTTAAAGAGACAGAAGGATACTTTTCCACATCCATTGGTAATATGTTCCAACAGACTATTATTTAAAGTATGTCATTTATTAAAATAAACAAACTAATTCAAATTTGTGTCACTTGCAGTAACTGAATTGCCTATGAATATGAAAGAAGAAAGCTTTTTCTGACTAAAATGTCTCAAAAGTCTGATTCTCATTGTTAATACTTAAAAGCTATTTGCTTTTTGCAACACTACTACTTCTTTTGTTGTAAACCTGGATGGCCCTGCCCTCCTCTGATAAGATGCAAAAAATGAAAGACCAATTGTTAAAAAGCAAAAAAGGAGAAATTATACACAGAATCAGAGATTACAGAATCACAGAACCACAGAAAAATTGAGATTGGAAGGCACCTCTGGAGATCATCTAGTCCAACATCCAAGCTCAAAGCTGGATCAGCTAGAGCAGGTCTTCCAGGATCATGTCCATCTTGGTTTTGAAAATCTCCCAAGGATGCAGACTCCACAACACCTCTGGGTTGCCTCATCCAGTGTTTGATCTCTGTACAGTTAAGAATTTTTTTTCTTACATTTAAACAGAATTTCCTGTATTTAAATTTGTGCCCATGGTCTCCTGTCCTGTCATCAGGCACCACAGAGAAAAGTCTGGCGCTGTCTTCTTTACCCCCCCCCATCAGGTATTTACACACGCTGGTAAGATCCTCCCTGAGACTTCTCCAGGCTGAACAGTCCCAGCTACCTCAGCCTCTCCTTGTATGTCAGATGCTCCAGCACCTGAATCATCTTCATGGACATCTTCCTTGGACACAGTTCAGTATGTATATATCTCTCCTTGCTGTGGAGCCCAGACATGGACCTAGCACTCCAGATGTGTCTCACCAGGGCTGAGCAGAGAGGAAGGATCACCTCCCTTGACCTGCTGGAAACACTTTTCCTAATGCAGCCCAGGAGGCTTTGGTCTTTTTTACTCCAAAGGCACATTGCTGGCTCATGATCCACTTGTTCTCCACTAGCACCCCTAAGTCCTTCTCTTCAGAGCTGCCTTCTAGCTGGTGGGTCCCCAGTGTGTACTGGTGCATGGGGTGATTCCTCCCCAGGGGCAGGGCTTGGCTCTTCCCTTTGTTGAACCTTGTGAAATCCCTACTAGCCCATTTCTCCAGCCTGTCCAGGTCCCTCTAAATGGCAGCACAACCAGCTGGTGCATCAACCCGTCCCTGTTTTGTATCCTCTGCAAACTCTGTCCCATTGTCCAGGTCATTAATGAAGCTGTTAAACAGTGTTGGCCCCAGTATCAACCCCTGGAGTACTTCTGTAGTGACTGGCCTCCAGCTGGACCGTGTGCCTCTCGGCCTGGCAGCTCAGTTTTCAGTCCACCTTACTGTCCATTTATCTAGTTCATATTCATCAGTTTGTCTATGGGATATTATGGGAGACAGTGTCAAAAGATTTACTAAAGTTGAGATAAACAGCATCCACTGCTCTTCCTTCATCCACCAAGGCACTCATCTCATTGTAGAAGGCTATCAAGTTGGTCAAGTACGACTTCCCTTTCATACAAACATGCTGACTTCTCCCGGTCATCTATTTGTCCTTCATATATGTTTGGAAATGGCTTCCAGGATGATTTGCTCCACCACCTTTCCACGGATCAAGGTGAAGCTGACTGACCTATGGTTCTCTGGATCCTCTTTCTTGACCTTCTTGAATATAGGAGTGACATTTTCTTTGTTCCAGTCCTCAGGAACATCCCCTCATATGACCTTACAGAGTTTCTTAGCATATAAAATACTGGGGGGGAATTAAAAAGATCTGTGGGATTTTTTTTCCCTCTTTTGACTGTAATTCTTTATAAACATTTCCATGGCTATTTGCCTAATTTTTAATTTAAAAAAAAAGAATAAGTTCAGAACAAACAGCTATGCCTGAACAAATATTGCTCGTATAATTGCCCACCATGAAGAACTAAAAGGAGAGTTGCCTTTGTACTGCATTAAACATTAAACATTTTTACTCTGTTGTTACTGGGATCTGTTTAACAAGCAAATAGGAAAAACCTAACAGTTGGTTTTACAACATAATTTTTTTGACAGAATGCAGTGATGAATAAAATAATTTCTTGTCCCTCACAGCCAGTATGTGATCAATGACAAATGAAACACAGGAGCAGAAACTGACGGCAAACAGCGAAAATCCCATGTTCAATTGTCTGCAACGCAGGAAAGTTTTTGAAGGTTATTATGAGCCTGATGGCAGCAGAGAACATTCCCCTGTACCTTTTATCAACAAATGACTAATCCACAAATGCTTCGGCCTTGGAAATCCTAACAGGAGATACTCTAACTCAGAGCTAGATCTTTTAAATTGTAATCTTTTATATTATCTTCCTACTCAAAAGAAAAGATAAAATGGATCACACAGGACTGGCTGCAGTGATACTAAACTACGTCCAGAGGATGATGTATTTTAAAACAGTGATTTTAAAACTCTTGCAGAAACCCATTTTATTCAGCATTTTCAATATGTTTAGTGTTTTACAATAACTATGTGCCCTTAGGATAGTTCTAAAATACTGTGCATTATTCACTGTTTGTCCAGGATAAAAACACTTAGTTTTCCTACCCTGAACAAAGGTTGTTCAGAAGGCACACTGTGATATCAACAAAGGTCCCCTCAGGACAACACATGAATAATGGAGCAGAAAGTAAAGTTAGTCACCTTCCTGTCTGCATAAATCTATAAAAAGTGCTTCAGTATGATAGATGATGGCGATGGTGGACTGAATGTTGAACTACATCTCTGCATTCAAGCACACAGATGCCTTAAATAAACTATGTATCAAAAGAGAGCCTCTTAATTCTAAAAAAAGGCTGCACCAAAACATATTCATGGCTTGGGCCGCCTTCTCCTATTATTCTACTGTTTAAAAATCAATAATAGCAATAGTTTCTGAAAGGTCAAACAAGATGATGTGTTCATTGGTATGAGTAGTGTTTCAATGTTATCTGTTCTGCAGCCTAAAAATGTAAAAAAACCAAAGCACTGAAATACCCATTGCATGTAAGGTAAAGCGATGCTGGTTGTGCACGCCAGTTGAAAATTAATTTTTAATCTAATGTCTTTGTTTATAATTTGACTCTCACTAATAAAAGCAAAGGTCCAAGTAGTGCAAGTATCTCCTGCGTGACATCTCTCCTTCCTTGAAAAGGATAGCAAATCCCAAAAACATTCTGGGAATTTTGCCTGCACCTAGAAACAGAGTTTCAGGGATTGCAACCAGCCCTGCACCTCTTGAAGCACAGCGTAATTGATGCTTGTAATAACGCTATCTATTTCATGACTTTATTAAAAGACAAAACAGAAAACTCAAGTTTAATGTGAAGAAGCAAGACGCTCTCCTCTTTTGAGGTCTGCTATTTTTTTTTTATGCTCCCTGCCATTTGCTGTCTTTTCTCCATCTGCATTTTATTCCTGTATTATTTTTCAGCTGTTTTGTGTGCACTGATAATAACATCGTGTAACTGAATGAAATGCTGCTTTTCAGAAGCTGACATTTTAGTTACTTTTGCTTTGCTTTTGCTTCCACACATAGAAAGGGGCAAGAGAATGACAATGGAGGAATTGGAGAGTAAATAATCTCATTTGTAAAGGTTCACCAAGCAGCACAGCACAAAGGAATTAACAAGATGTTCGTGGCAGCTCTTCAGCTCTTTAATCACTTCTCTAACATGTGGGAGACTTTCACTGCAAGGGAAAATGTATCTTAAGAAAGGAGTTCACTTTTTACTAGAGATATTTTTGCCCTTCATGATAGCACTATTAAAAATAACAGCAGTCCTTGGATTTTATTTCCACTTAACATTTAATGTCTTTTATATGCTCCCAGATACCACATCTCTAAGGCTGTTTCAACCATCTCCATGTCAACTGCCCTGAGCAAATCTACCATATACTCCTTGAGAGGCCCTCCGGCACTAAAGGTGTGTCACCAGGGTTTGTGGCACCCATAACGAGTCCCTGCTGACCTTTCCCCCATCACACCCTGAGATGCCACCATACAGCTCTAGGGAAGGGAACTGCTCCTGCTGCAGTCTCAGGATCCACATTGATCTCAGTGGTCCCCACGTGACAAACCCATGAAACTGAGAAAAGGGAGAGAGGAGATCTGGGTGCTTCAGACAGCTCCAGGCACTGGACAAAGCACCATCTGTCATTCTGCAACACCAGATGCACAGAATAACCGAAGAGTCATGCCACCAAAACTGACGCCAGCCACAATTTTAGGGTCAGGCATTTCCCGATGCTTTGGGAGCACGGCCAAGGGTTATCCAAGAGCTACTAGGCAAAGGGGAGAGGCAGGGAATTTATTCTTTAGGGAAGTGGCATAAGCAGTATAACAAGACTGCAGACACAGCCCATGAGGCTTTAATGTTTTTGCATCAATCAGCAACAGTTGGTCGCACAGCAAGGAGAGCTCACACTGTACCTATTTAAAGGGTGGCAGAGCCGTGACTGCAGCATGACGTCCCTAAGGACCTCCAGGATTCAAGATAGCTTTGCTACATCTGACCTCTCCACACAGGACTGTGCTGGCCAGAAAAAATCTGGCCACCCAGGGACTGCTTGCTGTCTTGCTTTTCAACATAGGCAGTACTGAAACTTAAAGAATTGGAGGCATTTGGATTATAAACAACACCAAGAGACAAGATGAAACTAAATTGTGTGCAAGCAGTGATTTTAAAAATAGCATATATAGGTGGACCAATATACAATTTAAGTGCAAAAGAGTTATTGAACACTGCACTTATCAGTATCTATTGTGATGGCAAAAAGCATTAATGCCATAAATCTTATGAATCACCCTCATATAGTAATTCAGAATGCAACTCTCTTTTCACCCTAACAGCTACTGAGGGGATTATGTCAAGGTAAAGTGCTCTTTAAGAGCCCATGCAAATGTTTTCTTACACTTCTTTCTATTACAAAATATTTATTCAAAGGGAGAATCCTTCAGCTTCATCTTTGGATGTTGGGTGATCCTTGATGAGATATACTTACCCAGATGAATAGGATGAGGTGGGACCAGGGCTCTTCAGCTGTGAGAGTCTACGAGAAATCCAAAAGGGATACAGACCCAAATCTTTGGCTCTTGATGGCACAAGGCAGAAGTGTTTTAACTGAAATATCTGTGGCATTTCTGCTACCATTTCCTCTCATTGAATCAGTTGTGCACCTTGGGTAAGAAAACGATGAAATAAGGAAATGTCCTTCTATTGCTGACTACTATAAAACTGTAAAATCAGCTCTCTAAAATCAGCTCCACTCAGCACAAGAGAATTGTTATTCCAGCACAGGAATATCCAAACACAGAAGCTGAGATCACGCATTGAACAAATCTCCATTATTTCATATCTATGGAAAAGTTGGTAGTCTTGTTTGCGGGTGTAAAACTCCTCTGCTGTGATATCCTGCGGTCTTTTAATACCACTTCTGTAAATCAGCTTTGGGCACATAAAGAAGACGGCAAAGAATCGAGGTCCATTGCCTGAGAAGTTCAGCTCCAGCTCTGTGAGTGCTGGATTTGCTGGATCGGTTTTACTGATCCTTCTTCACACACACACAGCCAGATCATCTCATCAGCGTACAGCTGCAGCAGATGGGCTGTGCCATCAGGAACACGTGTCCTGAGCGAATAGCTTTGGCCAAGGTGCTTCCCTGCACCACGTCTCCACTTCTCTGTGCTGAAATGCAGTTTCCCTTTCTTGCCTCCACCCCAGCCTGGTGCTAAGCCCGGTTTTTCTGCAGGGCTGCCTCTCAGCCACATTACTACCCTGGTTCAGCTCATTGAATAACCAGAGAAAAACCAGCGTTGCTGCAAGGGAGAGGTCAGGAATCAGCAACCGGTGATGGGACAAAGCATGGTGCCACTTTTAGTGGCTGACAATATTTAAATCAGCCTGAACAGGTCATGAGACCACAGGTGGAGACTCAGATAATGCTCCCTGGAGCTGCACTAACAGAAGTTTCACCATTTGCTTTGCTATTTGCAAGTAAGGGAGAAAGGAGGGCCACACAGAAGGGCCTCTCTTCCCCTCAAATCAATGCTAACAAATAGCTTAAAAAGCATGAAGAAAAAAGGAAGAGATATATTTAATATGAAAATAACTAAAAAACATTTTTCTCCTACGTGTTACTCTTCATCGTAGATCCAAAAGCCATTACTAATGACTGTTTTAACACAATACCTTTTTTCTTTTTATTCAAGTATTCTTGTGCTATATCACAATTAAAACTGAGTATTCATACAAGATTCCTGAAAAGAGACTGAAAAAAGTTGTTTGCTTTCATCATGGAAACCTAGTGAAACGCAAATATTAAATAAGCAGCCACATGTAACTAAGGTTCCTTTCAGTATTAACATTTTAAGATTATATTAGTAAAACAGTAAGCAGGAAGTTTTTATAAAGTATGAGGTTTTACTGACAATGTCTGTTTGAAAGCAGATATGTATTATAGTATGTATTTTTCATCAATATTCATAACTACATTTTCTAATCAACAGACAGCTAACAGAATCCTCCAAAAGGCAGATATATATTCCTGGGTCTCTACTAAAGCACAAATCATTAAATGCACAGTTCAGCTCAAAAGCCTTAAAATAAAAGTTATGAAAAGATTTTCAGACAAGTTTCATAAAGCATATTGGCTTCCTTTCAAAACAGCCCAAAAAGCTGCATCTTATGACATTATTTTTGTGTGCTAATTTAGTAAGTGTATGGAAGCTTTTGGTTTTTCTTAGAGATACATTCAGCTTTTGAGAAATCATGGAATTATTTGTGAAGCCACCATGAGCAAGCAGTTAATTTATTCCTAATTTATTAAACTATTTATCAAGGCAACTTATAAAAATTCATTTCCAAACTCATGTCCTCAGTTATTGCGGGTGGGCAGATCAAGTTCTTTAGAAAAGTGGACTCAGAACTGGGTCAGGACATTTTATGAGCCAGCATCTTGGTAGCTCAAAGAAATATTGCTTATGGTTTCAGAAAGCAGAAATCAAGAAGAAATAAAATGGGAAAAAAATGCTTGTGTCATTATTAGCATTTCCACAAATATTTAAACTGTAAGTATGCTTGGAGTTATAGTGTCCCCAGTAAACAGTTTATAATCTAACATAAAAGGACTTTTAGTCTTAGTATTCTGGGATATAAAAATAACCCCACACTGGTAAATTTAGCTATCTAGGGTTCGGCTTTGAACTATCTAGACTGTCTGGCACCACTGATTGAAATCCCTTTAGAATTGACTCATCCTTGATTTTCCTGAGAGCGCTAAACTGAGCATATTTATGTTTGGACCTTTTAGACCCAGACCTTGCTCTCAGGATACACAAAATGCCAGATTTTTATAATGCCAAGACCCTCAAACCACATATGAAATGTATTTGCCTAAGTTTCTCCTGCAATTAGGAAGATTTACGAATAACACAGAGCACTATATCTCTTAATTACTGATCCGCTCAAAGCATCATACCTGTTTCACAGGTTTTCAGTGCCCGTAAATATTTTGTTGCATGACATGTTTGTGTGCTGCCTTCAGTTTTAAAAAGCAAGTATTTTGTGTACAGAAAACCTATATTCATACTTTCAGTCTGAGCTCTGCATTATGCAACAAGGCTGGCACGCGGCAATCTTTATGGAAGCCAAGTGACAGGTAAATGCAAACAAACTTGGACAGAAAGCAGCACGCCAAATATTCAGGCTGGCATAGAAATTGGTATATCATATTATATCATATATAATATTATATAATAATATAATATTAATCAAATGTTAATTTGATATATTAACAAATATTATCTTTGTTAATCCAGCAGTGACCATATGAAATCTGACTAAATATATACCCTAATTGCTTCAAACTGGTTCCTTTAGGGGATCTGGTTCTGCACAGATCTATACTAACTGTTCATGAAATTCATGGCCAGCACCTATTGTGGCCATGAGATCTACGGAACTAAGGTAACAGTGATGATACCCCCATTTCCAAGTACTCTTCCAGTTGTGAATTCTGGTTGTGGTTATACAAGCAGCTGACTTCGGTTGACAAGAGCCGGCATAATGTTAAGCAACAGAAATGTGCAACCAACAGCTTGGAGAGGAGAAAAATGGGATACAAGGGAGAGTCTTCTTCATTTACCAGCAGCAAACCATTAGATCAGTTCACCCTGAATGTAAAACCAAGTGTCAGTCTCCAGTGAATCCTGCTTCTTTATCCTTTGAGACAGGGACTAGATGCACTTGCAAACACCTTTGATGGCTCTACTGCAATCAGGCACCTCAGGAAACCCAGAATTGGTTTCAAATTTCTACTAGAAATGGTAAATTATATTGATGCAGTGATAAATCCGTTCTCAAATGGACTTCATTACAAGGGGGTACAAAGTAACCAGCTCTTGAAAGAATACAGTAACACAAAACCAATGGATCAAAAATTGTAATAATATGATTATTTCTGACAGCAGAAGCATTTGTCCTTGCCATTATGACAGAGGGCATAAATTTGGGATTAAATTAATTGTTTGATTAGTGGTTTATCATGCCTTAAGTACTGTATAAAGTTATGTATTAATTCTGCACTCCCTCATATTGCTGAATAACTGAAATTATGCTTCTGAAATTGATGAAGTTACTCTGAATTTTCAGTCATACAAATTAAATCTTAGCCTGTATTTAAATACTTGCTTCTTAAGGGCTTAGCTCTGGACAAAAAAAACAAATTAAACAAAATTCCTTGTGTTAAAGATTCAGACCCTTCCTTCCCCACGCTTATTTTCATCAAGCAGACAGACATTAAATTAGTAGTTGCTTGAAAAGAGGATGACAGCGGACAGCAATGGAACCCCTATACGCTGCTGAGCAAACTCCCACTAAAATTAAACCCAAAATGAGCATAAGGACTTCTAAAGCCTGGAAATACGTACCAGGGGAATTCTGCCAAGCAAGTGCTTGCTAGAAAGGGGGCAATTCAGCTGTCTAAATATAGGTGTCTAGTGCCGTTTGAGAAGTCTAGGTACGGTCTCTGCAAGAGCAGGCGTCTCCACAGGTCCCCACCCACATCTGCCAACCCCACACACGTATTAATTTTATCCCATAAACAAAACTTGTTTAAAGGAAGCTGCCCTACCTCCTTCCTCAAAAAAACTAATCCCTTCTAATCTATCTAAACATGCTCAGGAGTTTTTAGGTTCATATTTTCTGTCAATAGCCCTAAAAACTATGACTCCTATGACAAAGATTGGATTGCATAAGAAAACAGAGTCTTTGATAATAAGCAGTTTCAGTTTAGGATGGTGACACACTAGGCATTTTACATTATTAATTAAGATTATTACAGCCCTGTGCATCGTATGGTGACTTCAGGTATAGAATTAAATGACATCAGAAAGGCAGCCTAGAAACTTCAGCTGCGCGTTTGGGTCTGAAGGAAGAAGAAACGGGAATTTGTGACGATTTCTAAGTCTAGAGGTCCAGGAAGTGTGTGCAGTCCTGCCTATCTTTACCTGTTCGTAAAGGTTAAAACACTGCCTGTTGATTTGCACTGCTACATCCTTGCACTTACAATCACTAGCACACACTTAGGAAAGGTGATGTTCACTGCTATCACCTGTTTTATACTGAAAGGTATTGTGTAAAGAGGTAATTTCTTTACACCAGGGGATGTAGAGGAACAGGAGGCAGTAGGACGGAGCGGGCTGTAGAATTGCTTTTCCATCCACATAAACGAGAAACAAGGGCTGTAGCAGTTGCTGAGGCAGACTGTATTAGGCCTTCACCTTCCTTCCAGCCCAGAGTGCAAAGGAGAATCTGGTGCTCTGTGTTACTGCTCACCACCAGCACGGTTAGAGAAAAAGGCTGAAAATACACAGGGCTGTGCCTGTGCATGTGTACATGCACGTGCCCATGATATATGCAACCAACATATTTCAAAGAAATCAGGGTCTAGGGCTGAAGTCTGCCTGCTTTATGGTACTTTTCCAACTTTCACCTGTTTGTCCAACTGATTTATTGGGATAAGTGTTTTGCCCTGAAGTGAAAAGCCTCCCCTGCTTATTGCTTCACTATTTAGTATATCGGCAAAACAGTTTCATCATTCATAATAAATAGAAAAAACTGCAAGCAATGGGACAATTGCTTAAGTCACCCGGATTATAAGCACAGACATGAAAGAGGGGTCTAATTATATCTATTTCCTTTCTAGAGTTTCTAGAAATGTGATCACGTTTCAGGCAGCAAAGGGAACTAGTTTTACATGAGCAGCACACACACATACACTTATCTTCTTGGCCACTCTTCCTCAAGTCGCCCCTACCTCAGCATGTCACCTAAGTCCTATATTTTCTACTAAGATCACTAATTCATTAAAAAAGGCCTCACCTCCCACTTTGGAGAAACTCAGTTTCCACAGCTGTAACACCTATGAAAACCAAGCAATATACGCTGTGAAATGTAAGTGAGAGGTCTCTTATTTGCTATTTATTTGACTCATTACGCAGTAATATCCAGCCAGCCCTCGCACTACTGAGACAGGAGAACATTTGATATGAGACATAATAACAGTCAGAGATAGCTGCTCTTTCTACAAGTTTCAAAGAGTCCACGTCTCGTGGTTTAACCCCAGTTAAGTTAAGCAATTAAGCACCACATAGCCACTCGCTCACCCCCAGCCTCCCCGGTAGGATGAGGAAGAGAATCAGAAGAGCAAAAGTAAGAAATCTTGTGGGTTGAAATAGGAACACTTTAATACTTGAAATAAAATATAGTAGTGGTAGTGGTAGTAGTAGTATTAATAATCATAGTAATAATAGTAATGAAAAGTAAAACAACAAAAGAGAGAGAGGAACAAAACTCAGGAAAAAAACAAGTGATGCAACCGCTCACCACCTGCTGACCGATGCCCAGCCAGTCCCCGAGCAGCGACCGCTGCCCTCCGGTCAACTCCCCCCCAGTTTATATACACCGAGCATGATGTCATATGGTATGGAATATCCCTTTGGCCAGTTTGGGTCAGCTGTCCTGGCTATACTCCCTCCCAGCTTTTTGTGCCCCTCTTCAATGCAGAGTATGGGAAGCTGAAAAGTCCTTGAGTATAAACAGTGCATAGCAACAACTAAAACATCAGTGTGTTATCACATTATTCTCCTGCTAAATCCAAAACACAGCACTATACCAGCTACTGGGAAGGAAATCAATTCTATCCCAGCCGAAACCAGGACACCACGTGTTAACACACACTAGGCTTATTACCACTCTTGACAGACTCTCCAGGCGAGTATGAGAAGCCTTAGTTCTAAAATTAGGGTCTCTGCTGTCTCCAAAATCTTAACAAGTGAAAATACACTGTATTTGTGTGTCATTATCCTGGTCATGCTGCTACACACAAATCCAAGCAAGGAGACTGAAGTTAGATTCCTACACGTCTTGTTCAAGGCACAGCAATGTCATTCATCAGTGCAGATCAGGGAAGCAGCATACAGATGAAGCTCGTGTAGTACATATTTAGTGAGCAACATCTTCTTCCTTATGCTTTGTAAAATGTTTTAACGTGGGGAATATAATTTCAGTGTTTGGTCTGGTATTGTAGTTCCTGGTAAACAACTATAATTACTTCATTAAGGCTTATTTCCCAATCAGCTATGACCCTATCCACAATTGCTCTGAATCAAATCATGCTATTAGAGAAGTTGCTTGTGCAAAGTGTCATAAAACATCACCTTTTTGCACACCCTTTGCACTGGTAAAAATGACAAAGAAAAGCAAGAAGCCACAGAGAACTGCACTGCATGCTTGAGTCCTTTAGAGGGGACAAACAATCACAGTTTTATTTATTTAGACTTTGGCAATCAATTTCTAACTTTTTGTTCCCCTGCCAGAAAAATCAGTATAATTAGATGCAAATGGAGAGCAAGCAGACTTTGTGGAAGGCATCTGAAGGGTGTATAGGCATCTGAAGAATGGTGAATGTGAGTACCTCAAGACAGTGCCTCCCTCCATGAACTGATGAAGGCCGTTATCAAAAAGCATTTCCTCCATTATTCCCCAAAGGATGAATCTCCATGTGGCATGTTTTGCAGGTGGTGTTTTGCAGTCATCAAACATACACCCCCTCCTCACTTCTGACAGATGCCAAAATCAGCTCCACCATCACCTCCCATTCAACCTGTCCACACTTAGCCCAACTAACAGAAACCAGCAGAGGTCAATTCACAAAACTGATGAGTTAGTAGTTGTCAAAATCCTGCCTGAAATCCACTGTTGGAATAAGACACTTCTGACTAAAGACTCTGCAAAGGAAATGTAAATTTTAAAAAGGTAAAAGATCCATTCCAGTCACTGGAAATAACCGAGACTGTATTTAAGAATGTCATTTCCATGCATTTCCATGATCCTGGTCTTCAGTGAATGGAAACAGGATTTTCTTGGATTATCCTAAATTAAAAGAAATGGGCAAGCTCTGCCTAATAAAAAAATGATGTAATTTTAGATATTTACACTTTACTTAAAAATAGTTCTCAGTGTCAGGAGAGAAAGGAAGTGTCAGCTCTTAGCAATAACAACTTCCTCTTTTATCTCTCTGCTAATGTAGCATTTGTTAACATAGGAAAAGCAGCTTGCAAAATCACATATTTGAGAGAACTTGTCACAGCTGAGCAAAAAGAGTTGACCTTTGAGTGTTACCAAAGTGTAAGTAAATGTAATGCAACAGCTGAAGAGCACTTGTAGTCTGTATACTTTGAAAAAGCAGGGAAGAGTCAAGCAGAAAGGTGCTTAATGCCTTCTCCCTGTCATCATATCAAATCATCTGAATTTGATAATTTTTAAATTTTATGAAGGTTTCCCTTGTCCTTCATTGTCAGTAGGCAATTAACTGAAGAAGTAGGAAGAAGCACAAAAGTTGGGGACTTCAAGCCATGTTAGCTGCTGTGAGAGTTGCTCTCTCTTCCGAAAGACTCTGTAATAATATTCTGCTCTTAGATGTACCAAAATGCTCAAACTACGAAATATATTTGTTATTAATTTCATCAAACTGATAGATTATCAGTTGCAACTCGGAATGATTTTTCCAGACATTCATTTCAAGCACGTTTCCTTGGAAACTGAGAAATGAAGAGACCAAAGGAACCCAAACTGCCATAGCATATCACTCCCTTTTTGTCAGTGTAATTCCTTTCCATTAAAAGTTGTGCTATAAAATTTCTGTTACGTGTGGCTTCTGAATATCTGTTAAGTCATCAAAATAGGCATTTTTAAAGCCAAAAGATGCAGAGATCAAATATTAAAAAAACACAACTTCCTACTCTAAAATATACTGAGCTTTATGGAGAGCTTCCAGACAAATTGTGTGATCTTTAAAAGTGTGCATGCCACTTTATTAAATGACAGCCCAGCTCCCAGCCCTTCAGGAGTATGCACACCTTGTGAATAATCATTTCAGGCTGGAAATTCAGCCTTCAGTATCCTTGTAAGAACACAGGTATTCTAATTTGCTTGTGAGGGACTTCAGTATCATTACTTACTATTACAAAGAGCTGCGCTGTCATTAGATAAACAACAGAAAATAAGGCCAAAAGAGTTCAGATACTCCATTCCCTTCCTCTTCCATGCAGTGACCTTTCTTGCACAGATCCCAGTTCAATATTTCCTCCACATCAGCTTGTCTCCTTTACAATGTCTTTCAACTTTCCACTTCATACCCTTTTGTCCTGGTCCCCACATTCAGCCACCCAATACTTTTCCCCAGTATCCCTCCATTATACCTTCTTCTTTACTTTCCTTCCTTGTTTCTCCTTCAACACATTTTTATTCCTTTTCTTCCCCCATACACTCTTTTTCTCAGCCCACCTGTCTCCCTTCATCTTCCCTATCATTCCAATCTCTTTCCACACCAGCCTCCCGTTCCCCGCAGTTTGTTTCAGTGGCATTTCCTCACTTCTAACAGACTTTTCCTGCTCTTCAACAGTCTTTGAAGTGTATACACCAACACCCTATAGTACTTCATCACTACACACTCCTTCAACAGCACGTTTCTGTTAATTCACTTTTTCTCCTTCGGCTTAGATTGCTCTTGCCTCCTAGCAGCTTGTTCTAGCTAGGTTTTGATCCACAGTTTAACAAATTACTGAATAGATTACCTGATAGCTGAAATGCTAAAATAATCACCTCTTGCTCTTTAATTATAACAGATTTTTTGTGTTCATAAAAAGGGCTGATCATGTTTTATGGGCAGGAACAGCAAAAAAAAAAAAAACCTGGATGATGCCCATCTGCATTTGAGGAATGAGATTTCCTAATTAAGTGAACAATGAAAATAATAATACCTGAAATAAGATCATCCTAACCCCATCTGAAACCATTCTAACACACAAAAAAGAACTGAACTCATGAACATCCACCTATATAATTCTGAAATCTTTTAAAACATTCTTGGTGTGAAAATCTCATGGCGGGGGGGCACTTGAGCGACACACAGTTAATGCTGGCCTTTTTCCAGTCACTCTCTAACACATCGCAATTCGATAAGTCAACTCCCCATTTGTGTCTACTTCTAGTATTTGTCAAATATGGTACACAAGGACATAGGACAGAATGGGTTTCAGTCTCTTTTTAATGAAGTCAAGTAATTCAAAGAGTAATAGATAAATATAGCATTATGTTGGCATAGCCCCCTCCTTCCACACCCAAAAGACAGGGTGGGATAGAGTTGCTTTATACAGGAAGCCACTGGTTCTCTAAATTCTTGACTCCTACAATCATTAGAAAAACAGATTTAGTCTAACCTGTGGCTCTAAGAGTAATCCTGGTTAAATGTAATTACAAATCTAGCTGCCCTGAGGACAAGGGGGCTCACCCAATCCTTTTTAAGTCACAATTTCCCTTCTGCTCCTCTTTTTTCCCCAAAGGGTAGAAATTTTGTTCCAGCATGCCCAATCACAATCACAATCAGTTCCGTAGTGGCTCGGCCGCATTGGTTAGTGTACTCTAGGGAATCAGCCAAGATTTAACTTCTTGCCCACACTACTCACTCTCAGAGTTGAATATTGTGTGTATAAACCTTTAAATTCTTGGATCCCAGTGGCTTTTGAAAGTTCTATGTGTAGAGATTTAATTGAGGTTTTCATGCAACCTTACACCCCTACAAAATTCCAAGATGCTTTCCAAGAGCTTAGTCTCAACCTACAAGATGGCACAGCTTGCAAAGACATCGTAGGTGCTAGAGGTAATGACAATGCTTTTCCTGTATGTCCTCAGAATACCCATTCTGTTTCTGCTAATTATACCTTATCTTCATTAATTAATTGTTAGAAAGGTCAAAGTCTAAAATGAAGATGCTGATTTTTCTCAGAAAATAATCCCCAAGGTACAGGTCTGGTGAGATGAGATGGCTCCAGACCAAAACAAACAATTGACTTCCTGTGCAGAGCAGCAGGATGCAATGAGGAACACCATAAAGCTGGTTAATTGGGAAAAGGGAACAGAAAACACAAACCCACGGTAAGGGACATACCGGTTCTCAGGTGCAAGTATTTATCATGCAGTTTTCCTACACAATGTCAAAAATGAGATTTTAGGGAAGGCTGAAGCACTGAATTAGCTGACGGGGTAGAAAACACTGTCTCTTATCTCCTCACTCTGAATACTCTGACATCGACCCAAAATATTTAAAAGCTTGCATTGCAGAATGCCAAGCAGCACTAAAAGGCAGGCGGAGGTCTATTACCCCACTCTCCCCTAATGGGTCTGTGCTGCCTGGCAGTAACGCACAGCACAGATGGTGTACGATGATGTATAGACAACAGTATCTACTTTTCCATCAGCCTGTGAAACCCTGTTAGATACGTCCTTGTTGGATAAAGAATTCCCATTCATAATTACTCTCTGAGATTCAAAAATTTTAATTTCAAAATTAATTGCTATGAGTTATATATGTTTTATGTCACACAGTAATTTAGTTGCCACAGAGGTGCCTAACTGTAATATAGCATATGGTTTATAATGGATGACAAACTAATGTGAGTCATATATGGCCCGGTTTTAGTCTGGAATCAATCCTAAGTGTTGTGGGGCTTACGTGATTATTTTGTTATTCTGTCCTTTTGTCTGTCAGAGCATGCCCCTAACAAATTTTGAAGCCTTTGCCAGTTTGACAGGCCAAGTGAAGAATTGGGATGCAAGTCTCAAAGACACTATATTCTTTGATATTTCATGAGAATTCAGAGAGAAGTGGAAGAGACAGCCCAATTAGTCTCTCCACTAATTAACATCGCCACTAATTTCACAGTTTTACTTGAGCCTCTTATTAATTTGGAAAGATTAATGACATGTCTCTTGACCGGCGGCTCTGCACATGGATGCCAGCCCACCATAACACGCAGGAGGAAAACACTACAGGCGACTTTGGCAGGAGGGAGCGATGCAGAAGACTCAGTTGAAGGATATGGGGAGAAAGAACATCCCTCCCTAGGAAACCAGGCCTCATCAGCCATGCTGTTTAAGGAACAGTGTGTTTCTCGTAGGAAAAAGACACCAAGCTGCTTTTACAAGCCTATTTTCCTAAAGCTGAGTAGAAGTTGGTATACATCTTAGTATCTTACAGCTGACAAACTTTTTATTTCCCAAGCCAACACATTCACCCTTATAAAAACAACATTCTCACAACTTGTCTGTATTCCTAGCTGTACTCCTCAGTATTTTTGAAAATGATCTAAACCAACACGAATGGGCTTAAGTCTTTCCTGGCTGAATCCTTTCATACATACCATCACCTTGCAGTTACCTGACACCCCATTTTTTACCAGTTCCTCGCTGGAGCACGCAGCGAGCAGCTAATGGAGCACCATCTCACCGGGATGCCTCTCAGCAGCGAAACCACGTTCCTGCTCCTTTCCGACCACAGAGCAGTGCACTCATTGCAGCTTCTCCTTTTTCTGCTTTCTGATTTCACTTAACCCTTCTGACTCGTTTTGGACCCGCACCCCAACCAGGATTTCAGTTTAAGACCTCCCTGCTGTCAGGTACTGCCGGCACTGTACGTTTTCGTGAAAATCCCTCGTTTTATGCCCTTTGATACTCTCCGTTGCTCTGTTTCGCACACCGAGCACCTCCCCTGCCGAGCGGGGTTATCCGACCCGGGACGCTCGCTGCCTGCCCTCCCGAAGAGCGGCGCTGCGATCCCGTAGCACAGCGCCCAGACCGCTTCCAAGCACTCGCCGTTGCAGAGGGAAGCCCCTCCGGCCGGCTCGCCCGGCCTGCGGCCGCTCCCCGCGCCGGCAGTCGGGCCCCGCTGCCCCACGGCCGGGGCCTGCCCCGTCGGCCGCGCCCCCGCCCCACAGCGCGGACGCCTCCTGCCACCCGCTCCCCAGAGAGCGGCGCGGTGCCGGTGAGCTCCCCCGGCGCTGCCTCGCTTTCCTGCCGCGACGCCCAGGTCGCTCCGCGCTTCCCTGAGGGGCAGAACGCCGCCACGCCCTCCGTGCCCGCCTCACGCCCGGCACAGCCTAGCCCACCGCTCCCCTCGCCTCTCGGAGCGTCCCGGCGGGGAGGAGCCGCCCGCCCCGCCCCACGCAGGGACCTCCGGGCGGGGCGGCACGATTTCGCCGCTGACTGGGGCTGCCCGGAGCCGCCTCCGCCTTCCCCCTCCCTCGCTCCCCCCGCGGCGGCGGCGGCGGCGGCAGGACCCAGGTGAGAGCGGGGCGGTGCCAGGCGCCGCTGAGGGAGGGCCCGGCTGGTTGCGGCGGGCGGTGGCTCCCGATCGCGAAGGAGGGGTTGGGCAGAGGGAGGCCGGGCTCAACTTGACAGGAGGGAGGGAGCGAGGGAAGGAGGCGCCGGTGGCTGCGCTCGCCGGGCGCGGGTGAGTGAGCGAGCGAGCGGGCGGCGGCGGGCGTGGGGAGGGGAGCGGGCGGCTGAGGCGCGTCGCGTCGCCGGCGGATGGCGGGCGGCCGGAGCGGGGAGGCGGCGCTCGGCCGCGCCCCGGTTAACGAGGAGAGGCGGGGACACCGGGCGATGCCCGGCTCCCGTCCGGGGGCTTGCGCCGTCGTCTCTTCCCTCGCGGCCCGGAAGAAAGTTTCGGGGATGCCAGCGAGGTGGGGGCTCCCCCTTCCCCTCAGCCGCCCGCCCGCGCCCCTTCGCCTCCTCCACAGAGCCCGGTCGCCAACAGGCGGTCGCCCGCCCTGCCGCCGCCTTCGCTCAACGCCCGACCGGAGACAAAGCGGCCGCCCCACCTGCCGCCCCGGCCCCTCTCCACGCCGCGGGGCCGCCTGAGGCGGGGAGAGGGACCGGGGCCGGCTGTCCTGTCGGTGACGGGCGTGTGGAGAGATAGTGGCCCGCTGAGCGCCAAGCAAACTTATTTTTAGATGTGCCTCCTATCTCAATGCCTCTTAAAAATAGCACAGTCCTTATTTAAGGAGTGGGAAAGAAAGTGGTTCTGGAGGCCTCGTGGTGGGGTTTGTGTTTTTTTTTTCAAAACAATTTTTTAGAGAAAAAAAATTGTTTCAGTGGTATAGGCAACTGTGGGACGATTAATATCCACAGGTACATGCTGGGTGCTTTTACTATATCTTTGTTAAGGTCACCCCTTAAGCACGTGAACAAAGGTACTCATGGCTTTGTCCTCTGCAGTGTGTCTTCAGCATGAGATGCAAGGTCTAATGTACATGCACACCTGATTTATGCAGTACTTTTTATAGGGTGAATCAAGCTTTTTTGATCTGTCGTTTTCTTCATTTTCTGTCCTGTCACTTCTGTCTGGAATGCCTGCAACATGTGGGTGATGCAGGTTGAAGGAGTGATAACGGGCAACAAGAATCAGTACTGTTTATTATTTTTTAAATTAACTTTGTGCTTTTGTTTTAGCTACTGTATCTCAGCTGATTCTAGTGACAGAACTACCATAAAATAAACTAGTCTTGTTGATCCAAATGTATAATATTATATCATTTGTATCAATGATCTGGTCATATTCTCTCACAAAGGAGAATTCTAATTTTTATTTTAAAACCACTACACGTATATGGGAGACTTGTGTAAATGAAGTGTAAGTGAAAAAAGGAAAAGTGTGTCTGCAATAGGGAAAGGAGTTTTAAGAAAAAAGCATCGAATCGTAGAGTATTTTAGATTGGAAAGGACCTCTGGATGTCATCCTGTCCCTGTGCTCAAAGCAGGTCCAGTTGGATAAGGTTGCTCAGACCTTGTCCAGGTGAGTTTTGAGCATCTCCAAGGATGGAGATTCCGCGGTCCCTGTGGTTGTGGTGGTGCCAGTGTCTGACCACCTTTGTGGTGAATTCATTTTTTTTCTTAATCTAATGGCAATTTCCTATGTTGCAATTTGTTTGTGTTTCCTCCTGCCACTGCGCACCTCACATCCGTCCGTGGGTGATCGTAGTCATGTGCATCTGTAGTTCTAGAAGCTAGTAGAAACCATGCTAGTGTTTTGGACCAAAGGGCTGATTGTTTCATGACATCATTCTAAGAATAATTGCTAAATTTTATTCTCATAAATTGGAAACTTATTCTTCCCAAGCATTTGCTTAACATTTCCTGTTTATTTGAATGTGGTTAATAGCAGATTAGCATATTAATTTAAAATGCATAAACACCTTATGAAGACTATTTGTTGTTTTTTTAATCAAATAAATGTCTCAAATATTTTACCCATCTCTGTCCATTGGCCGTGTGTTCCTTAACCTGAATTTGAGACAGTTTGCTCCCAACTTTTGCTAGAGTCCTTTCACCATTAACAGTGTCATACAGTCTCTCGGAATGACAAAGAGTCTACTCATTTTAACAGAAGGAAAGCTTTTTGGTTTTAATCTTGAAATAGATTTTCCTTGGGAAGGGATGTGCCTTGAACAATACAGTACAACCTGTTATTACTGGGGAATTGCCTTTGTACTACATAGGCATTGTTAAATGCTCTGGAGAAGCCTTGACTGATATTTACAATGCTGTTGATGTGGTAAATTATGTGGGCACCTTTTCTCATTCAGCAAGAAAAAAAAAAATGTTTTTAGGCTGTGCAGAATAAAAATCTGCATGTTCTCCATTGTGACGTGACTGCCAAAATCACTTGTTTCTTAATTTGCGTAAATTCTTGGATGTTGCTGATAATATTTCAAAAGCAGGAGAATATATTTGTAATGTGATTCATAGTATGCCACTTCTGGATGTGTCTGGGTAGGATTTCAAAACATTAGTATTATGCTGCTTAATAGCAAATGCTTCTGAATAACTCATGCTTTCCATTAGAGCCATATCAAATAATTTATTAGAAGCCGTTTGAATGGCTGGCTGCACTGAATTTGATGATATTTGGAATCGTTTGATAAATAATTTAACTTACTTTTCCAGATAGCATCTGCCATTTTATAATGATGGGAACACCTGACAGTTATGCTCGTTGGCTTGTATTAATTGCAGTGAGCTTCGACTCAGGAAGGAATCAAATGTATGGGGTTTGTTGTTGTTGTTGTTGTTTTTTATTATTTTATTTAGTCCTGTAATGCCTATGTGAGTCTTAGGTATTCTTGACATGTATAAACCTCTTCTGCAGGCTCGCTGAACACTAGATAATGTATTTGAGATTTTAAATTTTACCACTGCTAATCTTTTAGGGCTTTCAAAATGACAATTTCTTTTTCAATAGTGGACTACTTAATTTGTTCATGTTTTTCCCAGTCTGTATTAATGTCCTGTTAGCATGTCATTATGGTAAAATAAATAATGTAATGACACATTACATTTCCATAAAATAAAGCTTTTGGGGGGGGTATAAAGGCTTTGATTTGACAGTATTTGAGAATTATTTGCATAGTTGCTAAAACAGTTTATCTTGGACTGTTAAGATTAAAATCTTGGAAGAGGAGATCATGATATGTCTGCAAGCAGACCAGGATAGCAGTGATTCATATAATAAATTTCAGTCTGAATTTGGACAAGAACATAAAACTGGGGATGCACTTGTTAGACTCCTGAATGGTTTGCTTATCGTGGTGTGTACAGAAAGGCTGTCACTAGCTTTAATGGTATTGTTACAGGACAGAATGATCATAATGCAGCTCTTACACTTTCAGTTTTATGGCCTGGAGGATTGAATGTTGGAACAACTGTGCTAAATTAAACCTGGGGTCTGTGACAATGACTAATACCAGATGCTTCAGAGGGAATTGTAAGAACAAATGTGAGATAATTTGCATCCCACATTCAAGGTGAATCCAATGCTTTGTAGTCTGGAATTGGCTTAAAACCCAAATAATGTTTAATAGCTTCTTCAGATGTTATTATGCATAATTATGATAATTCTGGACATACTTGTTGCTAATAAAAGTAGCCAGTCTAAATCTGTGGCTATTTTGGGGGGCAGGGGTTTTGTTTGCTTGCTTGTTGCCAGACTGTTTACGGACTGTTTACTCAGGCCAAATTCACTGAATATTTTCCACCAGGTTCAATGATTAGGGCTGATGTGACATTCGGGGAAGAAGAGGTGCTTCTGCCCACGTGCTTATACTTTGAACTGCAGTGGTGACAACACTCATCTGGGTGTGAAACCCGCCCAGTTGCAGATTCCTTTTCTGTTTGTGCTGTGGGGAGATCTGGAACAGAAACTGCTGCTCAGAGAATCCCATTATCACCAGTTTGTAGGATGGTCTGGGGTGTGTATCTCTCAGCTTCTCCTGTGGAATTGAATCAGAGACTGTGCCTATGCTTGCTAGTTAGGTCTTTTATTTTGGACTGGGGAAACTTGTGAAGTTTGTGTTCCAACAGCTGTCCTAGTGAGCATTCAAGTATTTTATACATAAGCAGCATCAACAAACAACAAAGAAGTCTGAAATGACTCTCAAGCCTGATACTTGAGTCTCCTGAGCTATGGGCTTGATTTAAAAGTGTGGGGGGAAAAAAGCATTGTTATAGTACAGTCTATTTCTTAATATTGCTCAGTTCCAGGATCAGTATCATCTTGAATGTGGGATGCTTATCATCTCACATTTATTCTTAGAGTCCATTTCTGAATACTGTTAGATTCCTGATGTTGATGACTTCTGGTAAAAATAAGTTGTGTGCTGTGTGAATATGTGTTTATGAACATGTCAAAATAATACGTGGTAGAATGGTACCAGTCAGTATTATTCAGTGAATACCTGTGAACCTAGGCATAGATTTCATTATGGTATTGCTTAGGAATTTTTGCTGGCTTTTCTGAACTTTATAGTCTTTGCATGCAGCCCTGTGGAGGATTTTGAAAGGTTTACAGTTTGCTGGTGAAATTCTGCAGTACTTTCCACAAGCTCCTGACACGCTCCACGCTACATTTGAGGACTTACATGTTTGAACTTTGATTGAGATTGCATGGAGCGCTGTTCCAAATTAGTGTTCCCTCAACTTCTGTGTGAGGTGGATGGCTTTACATTTCTTTTTTCTAGAAAGAAATCCATGACTTACATATATATACCAAACTGGGTCTGAAAGGAGTGCCATGGCTCCTGCTCAGGGTTTACCTCTCCTAGACTAGAAATCAGTCGGCTGCTGTGCTAATCCACCACGGCAGCTCCACCAGTTTTAAGTGATTGGTGGCTAATATTTGTACTAATGTGTCATACAAACCCGTTTTCCGCAGAACACTGTGTTCGCAACATGACCACTCGTTCTGTTCTCTGATAGTGGCATCATTGCTGCAAGCATCTATAGCAGGAAACTGCTATAGATGGCAGTGCCAGGCTGGAGAAACGATGGGAGAATTTTTGGTGACTACAGTCACAGGAGGTGAGAACTAAATTTAAAACCTGGATTTCTGTCCCTGGTAATTGAAGTTTTCTTTCCCAATATAGCCTTGGTAAAAATCACAGCTTTTATTGACTTTTTGTTACATTATCAATGTCAACCAAGAAATCTCCTTAGATGTTTTGGGCAAACATCTAAAAGCGTAGAGGTAAAAACATAGTATGTGTTCACTCTTATACTTAAGACTCAATTCTTGAAAATTCGTACTTTAGAAAAAAAAGATTCTCATAAATCCCTCATCATATTTTTAAATGAGCTGGAACAAAGCATGTGATAATACAAATAGTGTTACTAATGTCTAGAAAATATTAGCCCATGCTTCACGGTAGAGCATTTTGGTTTATTTCAGTTACGTAGGAGCACAGATAATTAGAGTACTGTGGAAGGAATTTAAATACAAGCGTCGGTCGTCATTGTAAATGAGTGCTTGGTAGGATGTGGATTTATTTTGTGGTTTGCATCATAGTACGTGGTTTGTCTTGGAGCAGAAATTGCAAGGCCTCCAGACCAGGCTGTGACAGGGTGTACAAACTTGGCATAGGATTCCATGCCAGAGCACCTCTCTGGAGTGAGATTGGAACTTTTCTGTATGCTACATATGTAAGGGAGCGGAAAACATTCAGCAGTGCTATAGGATATTGCTGTCTTCTAAACTGAATACTAGGTGTATTCTTATTTAGGTAGGAATTGGTTTTCAAAGATAGGCTCTTTGCACAATAGATCTCTGAAAAAGAATCTTTATCTCAACTTGTGGAAGGCTTTATTTGGAAACAGAGCACCTACCTTCATTCACTGCAGGACTTTCATGGTGATCATCATATGTGTACCTGACAAGTTGTGTAAAAACAAAACAGTGAAGTTTTGTGGGTTTTTTTTAGGGATGAAATCAGCTACTACTTCCTTTTTATTACTTAATATTTTCTTTCAGATGTCTTTACTGAAAATCTAATCCTATGCAAAAGCAAAACTAATTTGAATAGATGCTATTGTTCTTTGGAAAAAATGCTACATACTTTTGTACTTAGTATAAAGAAAATACAAACTGATGCTTCTAGAAAGCAAGCTGATTTTCTCTTACAGTAGAAGCAGGCTTACTTGTTGGGAGTGACAACCTTACTGCTGCTGGGCAAGAGCATGACTTCAGCCTCCGTGCATGTGATGAAATACCACAAATGATCCTGCAGTTAGTGTTGGCATAGAGGGTGAAATGACAGACAACGAGTAACAAAATAATTGTTTTTAATTGTACTATAGCAGTGTAGACTGTTCTTAAGTGGGTAATTCCATACATTGCTGCTTAACAAGTAATTTTAACAGACTTCACGGAATTCATCAATCTCTCCTTTTTTTTTTCCCCTGGTGTGATGAGTTTTGAAATTAGTTAGACGGAAAGCTGTATGCATTAACTTAATTAGCATTTGTTCTGAAATTGTTTAATGGATCCTGGTTAGTTTATAGATGCACTTTCAACTTGGTTATTATTAAATGAACATTTTCAGTACCTTAAAATTCTGCATTTTATGTACATAAAAAGTTGTATGCATTGCTCATTTGAGATATTTGTAGCAATACATATTCTGAGAGAGAGGTTGTTTTGGCTATTAAAAGTTTTGTTAGACAATCTTTGTTAGAAGATTTAAAATTAAAAATAAAATAACATGATCTGCATCTTTCATATTGTATTTGCCTATTTCTCCTGTCTCCTGATTAACCGTGATCATCATTAACAGCAAATCTGTCCTCCCCTGAAGTCTGGAGCTAGTAAAGCTAATTTTCTTACGAATTTTTATCTTATGGTTCATCTGATGATTATGATCAATGTTTTTACTATGTTGAAGGCATGGTAAAGTTTCTCTCCATGTGTGCTCTGCTAATGTGTAACATGATGTGAATCCATACTCCAGCCTTTATCTCATTCAGGGCATTTATTGGAGCTGTTCATCAGAAGCTTGTTCTTCACTTGGCCATCTGTTTCCATAAAGCATGTAGCAATTTAACTACCTTTGAGGTCGCTATCCTGTCAAAAATCAGTAATATCTGCCAAGTGGTTAAAAACTGTTGAGAGGGGAAGAGAGAGATGTTCGCAGACCTCGTGATCACATAAGCTTCTTAGCTTTAGCAAAGCAGACCTGAAAGCTGTATTTTAATTATTCTGCAGCACTTTGAATTCTGATGCTCTTCTTAAAGAGATATATCTCAAAAAAGAAAATTGGTTGTGTATGAGAAGTTTAAAACATGTGCCGAAACCAGATAATATTTCTTGGAATGCCTAGTGTCAACAGGAGACTCCTGAAAATACTGATTTATTTTTAATAAAATAGCATTTTATTATGTTTATTATTATTTTTATTTTATTATTTTATAATTTGTAATTAATTTATAATTTACCTAATTTAATAGATTTAATTAAAATTATAATTTTATTAATTATTATTTAATTTTTATTTTTAAATAAATTCTAAGTTTTCATGGTTATTTTGAAAGCAGTAATAGCTACAGTTTATTCAGGCGAGACATTTTGATGGGTGTGTATCTTACAGCTTAATATCCTGAATATCTTTGCAAGAGTTTGTACAAGGAGTGCAGAGTCACATGTGGGATTGGGGCATCTGTCAGAAATAATAGCTTTAACATATACTGCAAATATAAAGCTCCTGCTCCTCCTATTAAAAATACTTGTGGAGTCACGTACTCCAACACAATGTTTGACCCAGTTTAAGTAGGGATGGTTTTTATGATATGTTATTTCAGTTCTGACCTGTTGCAGCGTCATTTAGCAATCTTGTCTGGAAGTCATATTACAGAAGTCATCTTGAAATTAATCCATACCATGCAGATAGGAAATTGTCCCATAACAAATGAAAATCAATATCCTGTTTCTTTTAAATGCAGAAAGAAGAATAGAAAACTGTTTTCTATCAATAATGACTAATCACAATTAAACCTTGCAGCACTCAGAAATGTGCTATTGGTACTGACATGCTGTATGTTCTCAGCAGTTTAATCTTACTCTCTAAACAGGAGAGGAGAAGTGAAATCCAGGAGAGAGAGATAAAAGGAAAAGCACAGATTGCAAAAATAAACATAATTTCTAAATTAAGGAAAATTGATAGATTGATGGGAAGGCATTGGAGGGAGTGAGATTTGGATAGAGATGGGGTAAATGAAGAGCATAATAAAGGATGAAGGGGGAGAAATTGCCATTTATGGGAGAAGAGGAATGAGGGCAGGTAAAGCCGCCTGAAAATCAGCAGCGTCCCAGTTGAAGTACAGCATATAACTCTGCGTCTACTAATTTGAATACATTCTTCAAAAGAGTCTGCGTTATTCTATTTCATGTCAAGCTGACTTTTTGAATAGCTTGTTACATTTCATTGCACAATTTGTTAGCTGTAACTAATTTGCTAGTCGTAAATCACCTGGGACTGATTTCATCACTCTTCTCAAAGTTTATCTATTGAGAAGAAAAAGTAGAAAACATTGTAAGTCTAGGCAGTCAGTGTCAGAACCACGTGAGAATTTTGCAGGGCTGATTTTCCCTGTTTAGGGACAACACCGGAATGTGTAACAAGGACTTTGTGTCACTACATAGGCTTAGGAAAGTCACGCTGCAGTGATATTTCTTCCCCAGTCTAAGCATGGCAAGGAAATGGACTATGGCCATTTACAGTAGTCTCATGAGAGCACAGGCAGGTGCCCTTTAGAACAAAAATAATTGTTTTATGTTGCTCTTGCAGTTCATAAAATGCTTGCTAATGTCATCTCGGAAGGTAAAAATACATAATTTGTTTCCATTTTTTTGTATATATATACAGTATCTTGTATACTAGATGGAAAACGCTGCCATCATAAAAGGAAGAGAGAACAGCTGCCTATATGTTTAGCCCTCACTGTTGTCTTTTGGGTCAGATGATTGAATGTTTCTGAAAGGAGGAGGGAAGGGCAGTTACCCTCAAGGAAGGTATGATCCAACTGGAGCAGCTTCTGAGGTGTAACGAAGAGGAGGAAGGGGGGAGAGAGCCAGAAGCTGGAGCGCAGGTAAAGGTTGGGAGACAGAGAAGCATGGGTCTGCCCGAGCAGAAGTCAGTCCTCAATGGCTACTTCTGTACCACTACGTCTGCGGGTCAGGACCTGGGCATGATGCTAAGCTGACCTCAGTCTGGAGCAGCTCTGTCATAGAGAGAATGAAATCAGATCCAAGGGCAAGCTGACTGGTGAGTAGTATGGACAGTTGCGGTTTGGTGCTCAGGCTTGCTTCTTATCCTTCCTTTTGTTCTCCAGTGTGCACATGGCTCAGAAGTAATGGCGAAATAAAAGGTTGGTTTTTAGGGAGCTAAAGCTGTACAAGCTTATGCAAATACCAATTTGTTAGTGATGTTATTCAGAAGAAGTTGTTCTAAATGATTTATTAGTTCTTGGAGGAGACTATGTGGATATTTTTCTCCCTAGGAAGCAGCTGAAGATTGGTGTATTGGAAATAAGGTCCAGAGGAACGAACAGTTCCTGCATGGACATAGTTATGGGTTAGAGTTGGTTTTGAGCTCTTTAAATAGTGTCAACTGGCAACAAACCAGCTTGGATTCTTCTTGTGCGCAGTTACATTGCTTAAGGTTCCTATTTTTGTACTTTAATAGTACAGAAATTTAATGGTAGAAAATACAACTTCGGAGACCAAAAGCTGTAGTTTGGGGGGTTCTTTTCTTCTTCTCTCTCTCTCTCTTCCTTTTTTTTTTTTTTTTTTAACGGTCTCCTAAAAATGTGGTGGGGAAACAAGACTGTTCCATCTGAAGTCTTCACTGGGTTTCAACTGCAAATGGTAATGCAATTTACACAAATATGAGGCCAAAAGGAACAGTCAAGAACATGTACTTACTCTCACAGATTGAACAGTGCGCAAAGTTCTGTGTAAATACAGGTATTTAATATAATGACATGATTGGCTTTTGCCAGCTTTCCACTGAATTTTTTGAGTGAATTTACAATTTAAATTTATAAGCATATTTAAAGAGGTTTTGGGGTTTTTTTAAAGTGTTGTTAATTATAAAAATGGAAAAGGCTAAGATTCCCTTAGTTCCTACTGTCAAAGTTATTAGTGGAGGGAAGCACGCTGTGTGAAGGGAAGGTTGCTGTAGCTGTCTTTTTCATTGTCTTTAAAGTAATTTATATGTTGTCTTTTTGCTATCACTACTTTCTTTCTTCTGCCTCGTAAGCATTGCTGTGGAGCCTTTTTTCCCTTAATAATTCTGGTCTAGCAATTCACATGCTAATATCTAGCTTTGAGGTATATGGTAGCAGTATCCAAGGTCCCACTATTCACAAATGAGTCTCCATTCTTTGAACAATCTGATTATGTTCCCCATCCCTTGGGAGGATCCACGTGCTGCCTCCAGGACTCTAGAACAATTTGTGAGTGATGGAAGTCTGATGGTACTTAGGCCACTGAATCCATCTGAGAAACAGCAGTATTCAAATGATGTCTGAAGCAATCTGTAATATTATGACTGTCCTTCTCATTTCTACTACTATTAAAAGGTGTAGGAAAGGAGGAAATGGCTGAGTTGGTTTTCTGTTGTTTTCAAAGATTTAAATAAATTGTATAGGTTGTTTGGTTTGTTTTTTTTATTCCCCCTGGGAGATGGGGAAGAATAGATATATCCTTAATATGCCGTGTAAGCCATATTCAAGCATTGCTGTGGCAGGGAGTTCTTTATATACAGTTTGTGGGCCTGTGGAATCATTACAGTAGCAGTTACAGTAGGTTAAAATTATAGATTACCATTATTTTATATCAAAAAACCTGTGTTTGAAAAAGAGTACAAAAGGCAATAGTTAAACTGCTACCTATTGATAGAGTACTGTGATACTGTGCTGGGTGAAAAGTTAAAAGATCAGTACACTTGCAGATGGCAGGTTACTTTCCTTACTGGAAATTACAGAAGATTCTGGATAAGTTTGTGTTGTGTGAAATTCAGTGTTGACATATATTAGGATCTACTTCTTCAACAAAAGGAATGAAATAAAATACATATACACCATTGAGACATCAGAGTAAATATTCTTCTGTGTTGATGGCATAATAGATAAGATAGGCCCCAAAATTATTTTTTTCCTGACCGAGCGATATGAATTAGTTGTCAACAAAGACATGAAGATCTCTGTTTATGTACAGCCATTTGCTGTCCAGAAAGAGAGCAGAAATAGAAGTCGGAGACTTAGCAACAATGATAAATAGGCTTTGGAAAACCTTCCATATAAAGCAAGATTGAGAAGATTGGCACTTTTCAACTTTTTCCGCTTAGAACTATATGTAGAATACTAGCCTTTATGAGGACAGGGAATTGTGTGTTCTGTCTACCCTTTTTGACAGTAGAGTAAAGGCTGTGTAATAAAGTCAAAAAACCTCAAGTATGCAAGAAGTTCTTTTTAGATGGTGTGTCATTAGTTTATGTAATTAACCAACAAAAATATCTGAGCAATGAGAAGATGCTGATATTTCTACAACAAAAGATTAGATGCTGAAATGTAATATATGCATGCAGTATATAAATTACTTCAGTATTTTTTAAGCCCTTTCTGCTATAAATCCTTGTGCTTCAAAATATAAGCAAACTAGATGGAACAACTAAAAAGACACTTTCCCAATCCAGAATTGTCCACTGACGAATTTCTTGCACCTTCTGTCAAACCATCTGCTACGGGCTAATGAACAGGCAGCATGCTGGATTAGATGAAGCACTCATATGAGCTATTTTGATAGCTCCCGTGTTCCTTTCAGTGGGAACTCTGTGATTAATGAAGCTTAGAGTTAAATTTTTGAGGGTAGGGGCAGGCAAAGTGTTCTTGCTATGAGCTTCCGCACTGCAGGATGCTGTTGACAGAGAGGGGTGACAAACCCACATCGCTGCTTTTGAAGCATGTTTCAATGTTTTCTTACAAGCCTTCATTTAGCAGAAGAACATTTCAGTAACCTCTGTCACGAGCCCATAGGAAGTAATGACTGCATCGAGAGAAGTGCAGAATTGTGCTCATTTTGGGTTGGGGGGGATCTGCGTAATTCCAGACATCATACATCACTCTGTAGTACAAAGCAGGTATCAGTGCTGGAGCTACAGCCTAGCTAAAACAAATACCAGCTTCATTTTGGGATGTGCCTGAGATCTCTGTCTCTGAGGAGGCACCGCCATCACCACTTAGAGTTTCTTCCTGCTGCGACTCTGGGCATGATACCACACAAATATTTTTTTCTGCTGGTGGCAGATGCAGCTGTTGTGTTTGAAGCTGTATACAAACTAGCAGAGAAAGTGTTTGTTTATTTAATTAATTCCAACATATGCCCTTTTGAAATATTCTTAAGTATGCTTCATAGGAGTATTTGTGAGGGATCCAATTTTACTTTGTAACTTAATCATTCTTGCATTTGTCAGGATTAAAAAAGGTTAACGATGCCACTTGGTCACTGTTTAGTGATTCCTATGATTACTGTTGAAGTATGAGCTGCTTGTAAGCATCAGAGGTCCAGTACCAACAACAGTAGGGTGGAAATAACTGGCATCCCGGTGTGTTACCATCAGAGTTGTCAGCACTGCTGGTGGCTTTGTGGTCCCTAGACCTGCTCGTGATCAAAGCAGAAGCATGTCACTGAACACTGGTGGGCTGCTCTAAGGACAGAAGAGCAGTGACGCAAAGGACGTTCTTCCTGCAATATGGTAGCTGTGGGTTTGCCGGCTAAACCAGTGTTATAAGCAGTTGGACTGAATCTGTGTTGGCATATCAAGACTCCTTGCTGGAATCTTTTGCTAAATTACATTTTCTCTCTTTTAGACAATAATATTTGGCTCATCGTTATTGGCATTTTGCATTAAATCAACAATGCAATTCTTTTCTTATGTTTGACTATTGTTTTTTATGAAGGGTTGGAGAGTGAGCATGCCCAGGTGTTCCTCAACACTGCAGATGCACTGTGTGCTTCTTTGCTAGCAGCAATTCTGATGGCTTAAAATTTTTGCTAAATCAACTATGACCTGTCAATTATGCCACTGCGAGAAGTGTCATTTTCCACAAAGTGAAAAACCATTATGGTCATTTTGAACAGTCTGTGCTTATGCCCACGTGCATCGCATTAATAGCCAAACTTTGGAGCTAATTAATTTCTCACACAATCTGATATTCAGCCTGTTATCTGTGATGTATTTAATGAACTTTCCTAATACAGTAAGTTTTATGTAGATAGCGCACAAACTGAAAAAAGAGCTACGGGTATTACTGATAGATCAACCTATTTCAGGCCATGTTTTCTGTCCTAGCATAACTTGAGAGACTTTGTGTTTTCAGTGTGCCTACTTTCAATAAACTGACCAACTTAGTTTACACAACTCTCGAAGAGGGCAAGAGCTGTTGCATCTCATTTGTCATTCCTCATCTCCCATAGCTGTGCACAAATCCATGGAAGTTAAAAGTAGATTTGGGGACTTCCTGTACTTAATGTTACTGGGTTATGATCTCCATTTCATAACTGAAAAAGCTCTGACATCTCTGTGTAAATACTTATTTTTATTCTTTTTTTTTGTGGGGTTGTCAGTTAAACTTGGAAGGCAAAGTTGCTCATCATAGGCATCCTGGTGACTAACTAGTGTGTAATACTGTATAATGCAATTCTGTAGGGAGTCATCTTAATTTTTACAAAAAATGTAACCAAATGATCTAAGACTGATCTGTTCAAATTTCTCTCTTTTTTTTCTCTCTCTGCCTCTCTATTTACCAGCTTAGGTGCTTTAAAAACATTTGAGTTTCCTGAAGCATGTCCAAATTCCGTCAGTATTTGGGGGCAGGGGAACAGATTTAAGGGTCTTAAGTAGGTTTTCTGTCCCAAGCAAGACCGTGTAAAGGGTAACTGTAGTTTCACCCGTGTGAGACCTGTATCCTCCTCCGTTGACATCTGGGGACCAGGATTTGCTGCAGCATCTCAAGCAGCACTAGATGCTTGTTTGTGGGCAACTGAATCAAGCCCCTACTGCCATATTAGAGGCTGTAAAACTCTTACAGTATCTCAGAGCTACAAAATCCTATTAATTTCTGAAATAAGTCCTCAGAAATATCTTGAGAAAATATACTAAGGTCAGGAATGTTATGGCGTTAGATGCTTTTAATGAGACTAGGAGCATCATTAAATGAACTTTTAAAATACAGACTGCTATACTGTAATTCTTTTAAATATGTCTGTATCCGCACTGCTGCTGGAAGAAGCAATCCCACTCAACAACACTGAGTGCATTCAACTTTAATAGCAATTTGGGCCGGATCCAGTCTATCATGACAAGAATCTTTTAGGTCAAAAAACTTCAAAATTTGGAGTGTAGTCATGTCTATCTTTGAATTGATAGTGTTGCTATTTTTAATTAAGTTTGAATTATTTTATTTTGATTTAACTTCCATTTAACCTTAGCGGTCAGAACCAGGAAGTACTGCATCTAGTAACCACCTGGCCTTTTGTTTTTCGTTTTCAGTTTAAAAGATTTGAAAACTCTTTGTATGTTAATGTGTATAGTGCAGATTGTGGCGGGACAGAAGGGTGGGTGGGTTGTTAATCTAGACTTTTTTTATAACGATTGAAAATAAATCCACTCTGGCTTGCTTTATTTGACCTCATGCTTCTGAATAGCAGCTGCAGAATATTGCTCCACAATTTGAACAAAAGAATGCCAGTAGTGAGTCTTCATTGTGCCACATATGATTCAGAAAGCTGTATGGATTTTGTTGCTGGTCAGATGGAAAATATGTTAGATATGTTCGGTATAGATAACCCTTTCCAGTATAGTCTTGTTTAATATTCATCATAGGAGTTTGACCACTTAAACAAAGAGATTGTTGAGACTTAGCCGGTGATCAAAGTGAAAGATAACAAACATAGCATTTTTTACATAACATTGTCAAAATACCCAAGTTTGTTCAGGGAAAGGTTTTCAAGTAGCAGTTTGTTTTATTTGCTGTTACTTTAAATAAGCATTTTCTTCTCTAAAGAAGTATTTTCCATATTTTTTAATTAACTCCATCTAAGTTTTATGACATGGCTTAACAATAAGGTTTCATTTCAGGATGCTGATAGTTTTCAGTACTTCCAGCAGAAATTTGTTAGTATTATCAGTTCCTGTGGTTAGGCTTTTATAAAATCCTGCTTATTTGCTTGAATAATTACTTTACCATTGTAATTTAATTAAGAAGTATAATTTGTGTAGGTAGGCTTATACTGTTCTCCTTTTGGATCAAAGTTAGAACGAGAATCTAAACAATTGCAAGTTCAAGCTCTGAAATCTTATTGTCTTAATTTTATGCCATAAAAAGTCAATTAATGCAGGATGTATTTTAGTCATGCCCTGTTTATGGAGTTGTAAGTAGCTTGTATTTAGGAAAGTGAGTGAAGTTTGAGGAAGAAAACTTTCACCTCTGTGTAGTATCCATCTTATGATGGGTACCAAATGTTGAGAGCAGATGTGAACATAGAGGTTGCCCATCGTATTCATGCAAAGAGGACAGCATGCGCACAAGTGTTAATGTAGTTCTATTGATAAACTTCCAGCAGTGTTTCTACAAAAGTGTCATAGGATACATTCTCACGTTAGTATATGATGCTTTTTCTCATCTGATATCAGTTGTGAAGCCTCTCTGGGCACTGTAATGGCTGCAAGGCATTGGGGTTAATGTAGTAGCCTCTAGAGCACACTGCAGTACCCCTCTGTTGCACTGATTAGCTTTGTGCGGTCTGTTTGCCAGGTGAGCTTGGCTGGCTGTGAGACCATTTCTTCAAACTATTGTAGTCATAGCAAAGGACTGGGTTTTTTTCCTTGTTTTTTTCCTTTCGGTCATAGGCTTGCCAACCTGGTGAAGAGGGCTTTATACTAAAGTTGCTGAGGGAGGAGAACCTCAACCCACCCCACTCCTCCCAGTTTGATGCCAGTGCCAGCAATAGATGCCCAGAGCCTGGAGAAGGATCACAGGTCAGCAGGAGAGCACCTGAAGAGCAGCACAAAGGAGCCCCAGCCAGTAAGACAGCTTCATCGGGGGCCCAACTTAAATGCCTCTATGCAAATGCACGTAGGATGGGGAATAAACAAGAGGAGTTAGAGACGTGCGCACGCCTGCAGGGTTACAATCTTATTGGCATCATGGAGACGTGGTGGGATGGTTCCTATGATTGGAGTGTTGTGATGGAAGGATACAGGCTCTTTAGGAAGGACAGGCAGGGGAGACGAGGAGGGGGTGTCACCCTCTATGTCAGTGACCAGCTGGAGTGCATGGAGCTCCGCCTGGGGATGGGTGAAGAGCCAACCAAGAGCTTATGGGTCAGGATTAAAGGGAGGGCAGGGACAGGTGACATTACAGTGGGAGTCTGCTACAGGCCACCCGACCAGGAAGACCGAGCGGATGAGGCCCTCTATAGGCAGATAGGAGCAGCCTCACGTTCATAAGCCCCGGTCCTCATGGGGGATTTCAATCACCCCGATATCTGTTGGAGGGACAACATGGCAGGGCATAATCAATCAGGGAGGTTCCTGGAATGCATTGATAATAACTTCCTTTTCCAAGTGGTAGAGGAGCCGACGAGGAGAGGTGCTATGCTGGACCTTGTTCTCACCGCCAAGGAGGGGCTGATGGAGAATGTGAAGCTCAAGGGCAGCCTTAGCTGCAGTGACCATGAAATGGTGGAGTTCAAGATCCTTAGAGCACCGAGGAGGATGTGCAGCAAGCTCACTACCCTGGACTTCAGGAGAGCAGACTTTGGCCTCTTCAGGGATCTGTTTGGTAGAGTGCCATGGGACAAAGCCCTGGAGGGAAGAGGGGCCGAAGAAAGCTGGATAATATTCAAGGATCACCTCCTCCAAGCTCAGGAGCGATGCGTCCCAACAAAGAGGAAATCGGGCAAAAACTCCAGGAGGTCTGCATGGATGAACAAGGAGCTCCTGGACACACTCAAACACAAAAAGGAAGCCTACAGAGGGTGGAAGCAAGGACAGGTAGCCTGGGAGGAATACAGAGGAATTGTCCGAGTGGCCAGGGTTCAGGTTAGGAAAGCTAAAGCCCTGACAGAATTAAATCTGGCCAGGGACATCAAGGGCAACAAGAAAAGCTTCTGTAGGTACACTGGGGATAAAAGGAGGACTGAGGAAAATGTGGGCCCTCTCCGGAATGAAACGTGAGACCTCGTTACCTGGGATATGGAGAAGGCTGAGGTACTCAATGACTTTTTTGCCTTGGTCTTCACCGGCAAGTGCTCGAGCCTCACCGCCCAAGCCGCAGAAGGCAAAGGCAGGGACTGGGAGAATGAAGAGCCAGCCGCCCACTGTAGGAGGAGATCAGGTTTGAGACCATCTAACCTGAAGGTGCACAAGTCCATGGGACCCAATGAGATCCATCCATGGTCCTGAAGGAACTGGTGGATGAAGTTGCTAAGCCACTATCCAACCTATTTGAGAAGTTGTGGCAGTCCGGTGAAGTTCCCGCTGACTGGAAAAGGGGAAACATAACCCCCATTTTTAAAAAGGGAAAAAAGGAAGACCCGGGGAACTACAGGCCAGTCAGTCTCACCTCTGTGCTTGGGAAGGTCATGGAACAGATCCTCCTGGAAGCTATGCTAAGGCACATGGAGAACAGGGAGGTGATTCGAGACAGCCAGCATGGCTTCACCAAGGACAAGTCCTGCCTGATCAACCTAGTGGCCTTCTATGATGGAGTGGACTACCTCAGATGGGAAGGGCTACAGATACCATCTATCTGGACCTCTATAAAGCCTTTGACACGATCCCCCACAACATCCTTCTCTCTAAACTGGAGAGGTATGGATTTGATGGGTGGACTGTCCGGTGGGTGAGGAACTGGTTGGATGGACGCATCCAGAGGGTAGTGGTCAACGCCTCAGTGTCCAGATGGAGATTGGTGCCGAGTGGTGTCCTGCAGGGGTCCGTGTTGGGACCGGTACTGTTTAATACCTTCATCAATGACACAGACAGCGGGATCAAGTGCACTCTCAGCAAGTTTACAGATGACACCAAACTGAGTGGTGTGGTCAACACGCCTGAGGGACGGGATGCCATCCAGAGGGACCTGGACAAGCTCGAGAAGTGGGCCCATGTGAACATCATGAGGTTCAACAAGGCCAAGTGCAAAGTCCTGCACCTGGGCTGGGGCAACCCCTGGTATCAGTACAGGCTGGGGGATGAAGGGATTGAGAGCAGCCCTGCTGAAAAGGACTTGGGGGTACTGGTGGACAAAGAGCTGGACATGAGCCGACAATGTTCGCTTGCAGCCCAGAAGGCCAACTGTATCCTGGGCTGCATCAAAAGCAGCGTGGCCAGCAGGTCGAGGGAGGTGATTCTGCCCCTCTACTCTGCTCTGGTGAGACCCCACCTGCAGTACTGCGTCCTGCTCTGGAGCCCTCAGCACAGGAAAGACATGGACCTGTTGGAGTGGGTCCAGAGGAGGGCCACAAAAATGGTCAGGGGGATGGAACACCTCTCCTGTGAAGAAAGACTGAGAGAGTTGGGGTTGTTCAGCCTGGAGAAGAGAAGGCTCCAGGGAGATCTTATTGTGGCCTGTCAGTACTTAAAGGGGACTTATAAGAAAGATGGCGGAGGACTTTTTAGCAGGGCCTGTTGCGACAGGACAAGGGGGAATGGTTTTAAATTAAAAGAGGGTAGATTTATACTAGCTATAAGGAAGAAATTTTTTAGGGTGAGGGTGGTGAAACACTGGCACAGGTTGCCCAGAGAGGTGTTAGATGCCCCATCCCTGGAAACATTCAAGGTCAGGCTGGATGGGGCTCTGAGCAACCTGATCTAGTTGAAGATGTCCCTGCTTATGGCAGAGGGGTTGGACTAGATGACCTTTAAAGGTCATCTACCAACCCAAACTATTCCGTGATTCTATTCTATGATTCGTGTTGATATAATTGCAAATTGTACTGCGATCTAAGAGTACTACACTTCATTAGTGGGGTTGTAATCTATGTTTCTGCATAGTGCAGATTGCATGGTTTATATGTGAGGGGTCGGAATTGGCTCCTCAGGTCATTTGGTGTACGTGCTATCTAGCATATTAATGAAGAAATTGAATCAAGAGCATAAGTTTTTCCTTGTGTGTGGAAGGCGGTCAGGATTGTGCAGTTCCTTAGCGAGATCTGAGGACATCACTGAAAATTAGTGACTTAGCCAGTGTTTGTGCAGGAGCAAAGAAGCTGAAGCAGGAGGAGTTGCAGTATGTTCAGCTGAACTGAATTGTAAGTGTAATCCTAGTGCCCTCTGTTGCTGGTGGAGCAACTTCTGTTTTCTGAAAGAAGTGCAATGTACTGAATGAAGGCTGGTAGTTTTATATCTACTTATGGAGAATTATGGTTAACTGTATGTATTGTGAGTGTGTGCATCAGTGGGGCTAACTCAAAATACAATATGGAGGTGTGGTGACCTTGTCACTGATGGATGGGAAAACAAGTATTTTAAAAAGTGTAACTACATGCATTTTTCAGTGGTATTTGAGGCTGTGGCTTTCTTAGGCAGGACATTAACATCATCCCTTACTGGGAGCTTAACATTTTTCTGTGTTTGAGCCCAGTTGTTAGGGAGCAGCAGGATGAGGTTGCTCTGCAAGAGAGACTGCCGGCAGCCAAGGGTGACCACAGAGAGTGTAGTCCCACACTACCCAAAGAAGAAGAGTGGAGCAGTCTGGTGGCAGTATCCAGGGGCAGCCAACAGCCCAGTTTGTCAGACAGGCCTGTAGTCATGAAGCAAGTCCAAGGTCAAGTCAGCTGGTCAGGGCACGTGGCCAGGTGCAGGCATACCTAGAGCATGGCTCAGGCAGAGACCAGGGGCAAGACTGTGCTTCAGCGTAGCTCCCAAGCGAAAGAGGAAAACCCCCAACAAGGCTTTTCATAGCTCTTTCCCACACGGCTCTTCTCACGGCTCTGGCAGCACCACAGTGGAGCTAGCCTTAAGCACAGCCAGCTGACCCCCTAGGAAGGGGTGAGGAGGTAGCACACAGGGCCTTGATGCTGACCTTTGAGTATCATCTCTTTGCCTAGAGGAGGTAGCTTCAGTCAGCTATGCTTTCCTCTCTTGTGTTCTTGGACATATTCGTTGACAACTGTGAGGCTGTGAAAATATTAATAAACTTCTGATACAATTTGCTTCACAGTTTACCCTATTATCTTCATGTATATTGAGCTGGGTGGGAAGAAGGTGGATCCCTGTGGGACTCTACAAGTGGAGATTTTGGAGGGAAGAGCAGCACAGGGAAACCACTGTCACAGGGTGACTGACACCCACTCAATACAAGTCTCATAACTTCTACTTTCAAGAGGCAGTAGAAGTCCACTGATGATCATACCAGACCTGAAGGGAATGCTCGCCAAGGCTTGCAGACCTGTAAAGGACAGTGGGGTCTCAGCCAAGCATAAACCACTAACAGTTTTTCTCTTTAGGTAATAGACATCCTACTGCAAGACTCTGAAATGTCAGATTTTTCTGAGTTTTTGTGGTATGATAGCTCCTTCAGAAAAGTGAATTCTGCCTTTTTTTCCTTTTAACTGTGGTGAAGATAGTCAATGTTTAAGGGAAATATCACGCAGTTCATCATTTTAACAAAGAACAATGAGGAAACAATATTAAAGACTTATTGGGAAGGGCCGTGAGCTCTCTGTGTATATCACTGTTTCTGTGCTGGTAATACTATAGTTAGATTTTTAAATATTAAATAAACCATAGAAGTTGCTGCCAGGATGTTAACTAATGATATGCTCAAAAACACAACTTGAATCAGTGCTCCTAGAGACCCCAGCAGAGATATCACAAGTTGAACACTTTTGTGAAAAAGCAAGTGTAAGACTGGGGCAAACAGGAAATGTTTGCTGTTCTGCTTTACAAGTTGAGGGAAGGAACGGTGCAGTGTTAAGGCATTAAAGATGTCTCTCTTGGATTAATGAGATGATATATAAACAATCCGCACAAACCAGAGGGGAAAGGAAGTAGGGTTGTGTGATGGAACAGCAAAAGGAAGATGAGAATTAACAGGATCAAAACTATTGGAGAAACACAGGAAAAAGAAAGGAAGAAAAAGTGAATTAGACAGGAAGAAGAGAAAAATTAGAAAGAAGAAACTCACTGGAAAGGACAAATAGCTGGGCCAAAAGCTGCTAGAAAAAGATGCATTTATTTTGAGAAGATGGAAAATGATATGTATAACAACGCTGGAAAACACAAAGAAGGGGAAAGAAAACATTGAAATATAAACTGTATCTTCTGTAAAAAAAAACCCCAAGATGACTGTCAGATATGAAGACATTTTTAAATAAGGTACTTGCTGAAAAGAAGTGATTTAGTTCTAAAACTTAATAGTTATTTTAAAATTTATAGTTTTTGAAAGATGGACCATTTCCCAATTTTTATGAGGATCATAGGACAGGTATTGCATCCGGACATTAAATTCCATTCTGAATTTTGCTGGTGGTAATTCAAAGCTACATATTTATACTTAGCAGTAGAAGAGGAATTAGCTAGTTGTGAGAAAAGTTACCGTCTCAATATTGCTAAGCAAATGAAAGTTTATTGATATCCTGGAAACTGTGTATGGTTTGTGGTGTAATAAGAGAGACATGTCTATGTTCATGGTGTAGTAAGTAGAATACCAAGTAATCCAACAGCTAAATCTAATACTAATTTATAGATTCACTGATTAAGGCTAGGAAGTGAAGAATAGTGTTGCCATGGTGAAGCCTATGTGATAAAAGCACAAGAAGAACGAGCTAGTGAATAATTGATACATGTCTAAGATTAGAAATAATAGTTTACAGTATGCTCTTTGATATTCATGCATGCTTTTTACTTTAAAAAACCTCAGAGAAACACATTAGCATAGACTGTGACAGATTTTTGCATAAACTTTTAAGCAAAGTACCAATGGCTTATGTGTGCAAGAACACACAAATATACAGTTACTGTAGTGCTAAGATTGAGAATTCAGGCATAAGTTAAAAAGTTGAAAAATGAAAGGCTTTTAGCATGGGATGTATTTGGCCAGGCTGCACGTATTACTGTATTTCTTAAAAATATAACAGAAATAAATAGGAGTGCGTGTCATAAGATTCAGTAAGACAAGTTGTAACCTTGTGCCTTGTGCTTACCTCCTTCTGGTTTTAGTCACATAAAATAGCTCTTAATTTAATTTTTAAAACTTTAGTTTAGAAATAATTTAGTAAGGTGTCCTAGGCCATCTTGAATTAAGGAATAGTACTTACAAGTGTCCTGATAAAGCTTAAAGACACACTTTTTCAAAAATGGATAAAAATCTGACTGCTGCTGTGAAGGTATCTTTGAGTAAAGTAATGGAAATCTGTTTTCTGGGATAAACATTGTAGATCTGCTGGGGCAAAGAACTGCAGGCATCATGCCTTTATAAACAGTTTTGCTTAATAAATGTGTCATTTATTTTTATAAATATATGACGGAAATCAGTGAACATACACACTGGTTCTAAATACAGTCCAGCTGCCCTGTAGCACTTTACTTGTCATAAATTCCTTTTTAGCAATCCCAGTAGCAAGAGCTATTTTTCATTATTAATTAGCCCCATTAAAATAAATAAAATAGATGCAGTTGGCTTGCATACAACAGTCCTGAGGTTGGGGGTGTTGATTTTTCTGCTTGCAAGCTGAATGAAATTATTTAGGGAAAAAAAATTGACTGATATGAAGTAATCTCTGTATAAATATTATGTGCTTAATTTCAAATATTTTTTTTCACTCTTTTAATGCCTCAAGTTTTCAAACCATCTTATAGTAAATGCCCCATTAAAGCAAACATCTCTTCATGTTCTCTAGGGTAAGTTAAGTTATAACCAGATTATGACCATATATTTAGAAACTTAAAAAAGGATGAATCAGAACGAATCAAAACTAATTCAATAGTTACTGTGAAATAGTGATGGCAAATATCAAGGAATAGAATTGAGAGAGGCCTTAAAGAAGGATGGCAAATATCAGCATTGGGTTCAATTTTAGTTAATTTACTGCCTAGAAGAAGTAGGGAGTAGTATACAGCACGTAACAAAAAGTTCAGATTTGTACTACATGATGAGGCACTTGATTTCCTTCATTAACTTCCAAAGCTGCACAGGCTTCCGGTGCATTTTTCTGCTTAAAAATAGGCAAACTGCCACTAATGATTATAAATGAATCAAGACATGCAAGCTGAGAGGAAAAGGAGAGGAGTTGTCTTTCTTAAACATGGTAGGGATAGAGGATCATAGAGGTACTAGATACATATGTATAAAAGTGATCAGCATTTTTGTCAGCTGGTTTGTAGTATGCTTAAATATTCCCATTCCCATTTCCCACAGACGTATTTAAAGATTGGGTTTTCAGACGTGACTTTTGTTGTCTGTCCCAGAACTGAATCAAATGTAAAACTTGCATTGGTGTCTTATACATTGATGGTTTTATACAGACCAACCATGATCTGCGTAGAAGAAACTATATTTAAAACCTGTATGTTTTTCATACTTGTATTATATGCACAATGCTTTAACAATGGATTCATATTGAACAGGAAAGAGGCTTTGTGTTGTGTCTCAAGCCATGATCCATGTATATGTAATAGCAATACTTTGTGGTGTCCTCTTCAAAAATATCTTGATGTAGTTGCTTGGTGGAATGGTTGCATTTCTTCCTGCATTCTTCAGTCAATGTTACATTAGATATTAGATAAACAGCCTTATTAATTGCAAAAAAAGGGTTGGATTTTCCGGTACATTGAAGGTCTTGGATATATGTGTCATTGGGGAACGTGAACTTGATAAATGTACCTTTGAGAAAAGACTTGTGAAGTTTATTTTTGAGAGAGGGGGGTCTAGATGGGCAGTTAAAATAGAAGTGAAAATTATACAGATCAAAAGCTAATAACTGTAATTAACCTCAAAATTGAAAAGCATTTATCTTTTAGCATGGCCCCATCATTAATGGGAGACTCTTCAGTGAATGGCAGCTGTTGTCTGGTCCCTGCCTTCCTATTCGTCCCTTTGAAATGGAAGTTAGGAGGGCTGCGAAGGTTTCTTTCTGGACGTCGGACTCGGCAGTTCCTCGGGTGCTGCACTGAGACAGGGTCATGGCGTTGGCAGTAGAGGATCATTTTCTGTGACCGGTCCTACGCTATGTTGTTAAGCTCTGCTGAGTGGAGCTGACATGGGCTGGGTTTTGAGGTCTACTGGTCAGTTAAAATTGTGTTCTAAAATTATACACAGTGAAGGAAAGTTGTATTATTGCATAAGCACTACAGACACAGTTATTTTCCTTAATTAGCTTTTCAGAAATTTTGAAGTAACATCTTGGAAAAAATGGCAGCATCAAAGCCTGTCTATTTATGTGCACACGCCTCCAACAAAGGCAAAGGGGGTATCTTCTTTTTAATAGACTGGTGAAGGGTTAAGCCTGTATTTCAGCTGCCTGGTATTTGCTGTTTTTCTGCTATATTTCCATGGAATTTAGATTTCTTTTCTATGCCTTATTTCCCATATAGGTTGCTAAGCATCAGTAAATGAATTCTGTACATGTTACTATCTATGATTTGCATACAGGAGAACATTAACATTGAAGTTGCATGCATTTGTTAATATTTGTTTACATTATTTCTTTGTAAGTGGTTTCCTGCAGAAAAGCAGATAGTGCTGAGTACTGCAAAGCACAGATATTCTCAAGTTTCTCTCTCAAAACTTGAAAGTGTGTTATGTAGTTTTTCCACCATTTTTTTTAACAGTTATACACATTTGTCAGAGGCTTCAGCGTCAGAGGCGAACAGATCTGGATCTTCTTCTGAGCACAGTGGCGAAGAACGCATCAAGGGCTCTGCTCACTATTAATACTTTTGAGAAAAGCATGTTTAATCAAGATAGATGTTCATCTTGTTTTGTTGGCGTAAGTTTTGAATGAAGTGTTCTTTGCTTAATTCTGAAGCAGTTCGCTGGCAGCATGATTAACAGTGGTTTATTGTAGGACCAAAGAAAGCAATATTGATTGCAGGTGTAAAGGCGTCCTTGCAGATACTTTCTGAATTGTTTAGTTTTCTTAAATGAAGTCATCTTTTAAAGAATTTTGCAACTGAAGGTCTTTTTTTTAATTTATCTATTGTTTTGGAAGTCTTAATGATTCTGATTCCGATTTCGTTTTTGAGATTGTCATATTCATGACAGCTAGAAAGTGCAATTGCTAAAGGTATTATTCAGAACACTATTATTATAAAGTTTGGGCACCTGGAGTTTGGTTTTGTATTTTTTTGGCAGATTACTCATATTCAGAAACTTCGGCTCTAATAGCTCAATTTTTTTGGTATTTCTTTTTTGTCTTTTTTTTGGCATTGAATATTTTAGTAAGTAAGTGGACAGCAAACTGATTGGTACTCCAAACTAAAAAAGTTACTTACTTGCTACTTCGGTTTGTCTTTCTTCTTAATTATTGACTCTGAAGGTTTTTATGTATAAAGGCGTAATGATGGATAACTGTAAGTCAAGGGGAGGCCTTGCTTGGTTGTTATTTAGATATATTATTATTCAATTTCTACTCTTTTTTATCTAAAATAATAAAGAATTACTTGATATGGAAAAAGAAAAATGTGATGATGTACTACAGAATTTGTTTATTAATTAGACAAAGGATTTTTAAACTAAAGAGATGGCTAATCTTATAACATGAAGAGAAGGTGCAGGCTTCAGTGGGTGTTTTGTCTGTTTTTTTCCTTAAGTTACTTAGCTGGGGAAAAAATTATGCAGATCATGATAGGAAAAGGGTCTCTGGAAAATAGATTTCTTTTCTACCATTTTTGATACCCATCTTTCAAATTGTTCTTCCTGCTTGTGCCTGAAAGAAAAGCTGGAAAAGTTCAGGTCTAAATCTTGTTCAGGATGCTTTGTACAAATTGCGTAAGAGTTTCATCCAGAGTTTATTTATTGCACATTGCAGTGTCTGGGTCACTAAAGCTGCTTGCATATCTAATTAATCAAAATAGTGGAGAGGGAAACTATTTAATGAAATGCCAGTTTAGAGATCAAATTTAATTAAAACTAGCAAAACAAAAGTAGTAGTTCCTATCTGAAAACTATTGCAGCCAGCCACATCACAGAAGCCTACTAAAATAAATATCAGATTTTTGGTCCCAATTAAAAATCCGAGTTTTTTATAAGAGGATTATTTTTCATATTTTTGTTCAAATGGACCCCCACTCTTGCTGTAGTCACCAAAACAACACTTGATGCACCATTAGAGACACTTGCAGTAGGACAGCAGGCCACAGAACTCTTCTGAGAACGCAGCGCTGTCCTGCTGGTGGCAAGTGCAACACCACACCACCTTTTAAGCAATGAAGTGTTTTCCCCTTACTACTTTGACTGCCAACAGGGGCAGGGTTGTGTGATCGCTTTCACCAGGAGGAAATCAGTGCTGATGCTGGAAAATGAGATCCCTTCATCCTACATCCTGCTCTGTCCCGCCAGCTCTCTTGTGTTGGCCGTGCTCAAGTCTTCCCAACAGAAGTTAATGATGTGAAGTAGAGGGAGGGTTGGGGTTTTTTTATTTGTGGTTTGTTTGGGTTTTTTTAATCCTCTATCTCATATGTTAGGGCCCTTTTAAAATACTGTGTGATTCTGTCCTTTTCACTTTTGAAATCCTTGACAAATACAAGTTATTCAAGACTGATGGGCAGTTTTGAGATTAAATTTATGTAGAACTGTTGAGTTTGGAAAAGTTCTCTTATAAAATAGCCAGAAACACGAGAGTTTAAAACTAGAATGGGATGGCATTTATTGATATTAATTTTCAAATTTTCATCAATGTGGGTCTCTTGGAGAGCCAGCATGGAGCTATCAGTGACCATGGTGGGAGGCAGTAATCCATGTACTGCCACCCTGCTGGCAAACAAGGTTCATCCCGGCCTTCACTTCCCAATTTTTAATAGTTGAGGTGTTTCTTCTGTATCACTTTATCTTCTTTTCTACTAGTGAATTAAGTAAATGTTTTTAGGACCACAGAATGTTTATTAGTGAACTGCCTTTGCTAATAGTAATCAGGTCGTGTGGGTATACAGTCAATTGGTAAGCTGAACATTTTGTCACAAATTAGGTAAATGTAAAAGAAACACGTGACCTTATGTATGTTTGGTAAGAAATGATCTGCCAAGTTGAGCTCTAGGGATTGCATAGCAACACATCAGAGAATAGTGCCTTCCGAGTACTGGTATGTTTATCAATCTGTTTCAGAGCATGAAAGATGCGTCTCAGACTCTTCATTTAGTAAATGCATTTAGTGCATCTACTTACTGTGCAAAGCAACATAGTTACCAGAAAAGGCTCCTGTATAAAAGACCAGTATGTTGGCATAAGAGTTGAAGTAAGTATAAATAAAGATTAATACTAGTTGTCTTTGAGAGCATGAGGAGAAAGCATGAGGACCAGAGGTGTATGTACAGTGTGAGCGGTATCGTTGTGCAGAAATGGTCACGCGGCCTTTCTAAGCTGTTTGCACCAATTCAGAGCTGCAAAGTTCTCAGGCCTGGCCAGCAAAACCAAATGAGAAATGCTGTTAGTTGGGTAGATGCAGGCAACTGATAGAGCTCTGCTCCTTCCAGCACCCAAACCAAAAGCTTTACGTTGTGCTGCACAGCAATAGCTGGTCTGAAGCAAGCGCAGATGTTCCTGGTACGGCATTGCACTCCATGGACTGGCTGAGTTCATCCCTGCTGCCTGGGAGGTAGTTTCTCTTCTCTGCATTAAATACTTCAAAAAAATGAAAAATACAAGTTCTATATGAATGTAAATGGGTAACTTCCCCAGCTAAGCTTATTCTCACTGAGGTACTTAATCAGTTTCTGGGCAAGCATAGGAAGGCAAAGACTTTCAAATTGGGGAGGGTGGGGACATCATTAAATGAAATAATTTTTATGAACAATAAAGTGATACATGGCCAAATAGTTTTGGGGTTTTTTTCTCATTCACTAATGTTTGAAGTACTGGTTTCCTTGATTTTTTCACAGAATAATTATTTCTAAATCTCCAAAATAATGGATTTTATCTTATAATTTTGCCTACTTTTAACCAGCACAAACTTAGTAAATGGAATTATTAAAGTTAATTCTATTCCTAAAACGCAGTCAACATTAATTTTAATGTTTGCCTTCACTTTTTTTTCAATTTAACATCTCAACATAAATATAATAATACTGATCCTTTCTCTGTAAGAATTCAAAATATCCAGCTATTTTACCAGTAACTTTTTTTAACAAGAATTTTTTATAATGAAGACTGTGTCAGTATTCAATGGAAAGGGAAGATTAGTGCCAGAATAGCAAACTATTTACATGATCCTCTGCAGGGATTAACCTGTTCTCTGCATGAATTATTTCTCTTAATAATCGTTATCATATTATGATCTCAGAACTAATTACAACTTTGAGTGGGAAATATTTTAGCTGCCTTTGATTCCTTCTTCTACGTTGTGTGTTACCTTCTTTTCTTAGTAAGTTACATTTCTCGAGAAGAAAAGCAGTATTTCCCCTTGTACTCCCTGTTCCTACATCTCTTTTTCTTTTTTCCCTCACTTTTAGTTGCAAAATGTGACTGGTGCAGTTGCTGTTTTGAACCCCACCCTTAGGGTTGCTAGGCAGAGGAACTTCATTGCGTAAGTAACCTGTTACTGAACAGGCTACTGCAGCCCTAACCAGCCATCTAACGAACAGCCAAGTCTTAAAGGAAATAACTTCTACCATTTACTGTTTGGAACCAGACCTTTTAAACATGGAAAAAACGAAGCAGTAAATTTGTTTTAAAATAACAAAACAGCTAAAGAGAAAGAAGTCATTGCCAGCAGAAACTAGTATAAAGCAAGTATATAAATGCCTGAAAATAACTGGCAAAATAGTAACGCCTGAAAATGGATGATAACATCATGCATTGCAAATGCTCGATGGCTGTTTTTCAGTTCTGAGGTTTAGGGATGTGGATGCAGTTTGGGTCCACCTCTGGCTTCTGGACTGGTTAGTGAGTGACCTCAAATGAACTGCACAGGTTTCGTGAAATAGTTTCTGGTTTGTTCTGTGCAATAAATATTTGACTCTAATAATTCAGATCTTGACATTCCAAATCAAACTGATTTCTCCATCCCTGTTAAGTGGTAAAATATAAATTACCCAAAGTAGAAGCACGTGTGTAAATATTTGAAATAGAGTAGTAATGCTTTCTGACAAGTACTACTACAAATTTGGTTGGCAAAAGTTTGTGTGCTTTTTGGCATGTTTTGAAAATTATTATCTGACCATCAGTTTTTATTAGCACTGTCTTAAAGTCGATAAACACAGAAATATTAGGAGAGAATCATGTGAAGCTGCATGCGGGAAAGAAGAGAAGCAGAGAGCAGAGCCTGGAAGGGTGGTGAGACAGTGGGTATGAATTTCAGGTGAGCAGACAGGATGCTGTGAAAACAAAACTAAGCAGGTACAAAACTGTACAGAGCTTAAAGGTGCAAAGTTAAGAGACAGTGTTAGGAGCAGGTTTGCAATAGGTGGTGACATTTCTGAGACTAAATTTTTCCCTGTCATTAAGGTCAGCTAAGAAAAGCTCTTTTGTTGGTTCTTTGGATTCTGGTCAGTGTTGGCTTTAGGGTTTAGCTGTAGGTAGATAAAGTAGGCAGTTACTTGACCATTTGGCTGGTGGAAGCAGCCGAACAGCTCAATAAGACCTACTTTGGTCCTGCCTCTCTGCCTGCGGCTTTTCTTGAGTGGTGGTTCAAGGATTGCAAGATGGCCAAGCAACAGGTCTTTGCCTCCTGCTGCGCAGCCAGGCATAGGCTGCTTTCTGCTGTTCTCACCTGCCGAGGGCCCAGAAAGGACAAGGCAGCCCCGATAACCCCCTGGGTGGCTTTTCTCAGAAGCACCCCGTACCACCCTTACCTCCCCCAGCGCCATGAGAGCATGTCTGCTTCTCCATCTTAGCCCGACTGCTTCCCCCTCCTTTTTCCTCTCTGCTCCCCACTGCAACCTCGCATCTGCTGTTGCAAGCCAGCTTTGGGAAGCAGCTGCCGGGCTCGCTGGGCTAAAGGCCTTTGCTTCTGGAATTTACACCATCTGGCCGTACACCAGAACGCAGTGTATGGAGTTTATATTTAGATCACCTTGTATCTGGCATCTGGACTTTATTTATCTGCACGCTTGATGAGACGTGGTTTGAGCGCTTTCTTTTGTGGATGATATTCTACGTAATGTATGTATTGTCAGTTCTCAGTTGCCACAGTGAAAGGTGTTCCATAAAAATAGTCGTTCTTTCTGTAGAGCTGTCATTTCTATTGGTGGGAGCTGCACGTGAGATGCCATTTATTATTGGTGTCTGTTAGAAATATCAGACACAGAGAAGGCTGGTAAAGAACATTTTGCCTTTGTAATTAGACAGATCAATTCTGACCATCTGCAAAGATGGGCTACTGCATGACAGGTCCAGCAGTACTGAGTATTCTCATACTAAGCTGCGTTGTGCTATATATCTGAAGTTTCTATCAATAGGGCTGGGTTGTGGGGTGGGTTTTTTTTTTATTTTCATATGTGTTTTTGTATACAGGAGTCTTTGTCATAGCTTAAGGATGAAACGAATGATGCTCATAAATAAGTACACAAAGTAACATGCTGCAGGAAGGCCAACAGAGGGTGCTGGAGTGATGCAGCTCTAACCCGCACTACTTTTTTTTGTTTTCTGGAGAACAATGTGTATTTTGACAAACCTCCTTATTTTGGGATGTCTCACTGTACAGCTGTGGAGTTACTGCATTTTTTGTGCGTTTAATGCCATAATTTTCATACTTTAAAATATTATTTTGTGTTATGAAGATTATTTCAGAAATGCCTGTTAAGTAATGATATTTATGAGAACAATGTGGATCTACTTAGGGCATTTATTAATTTTCTTTACCTTTAAAAAGAGATACAAATGAAAATCCTGCTTTTTCAGAAGAAAAAGTTCAGCACAGTGAAAGTGCCAATGATCTCTGTGACTTACAGATGTTGTATTGTACATACTTTGAGACTGATGTAACAAAGCACTGATCTATGAAAGTCATGGCTTGGTGTAAATAATACCTGTGTAGAAATAACTTACTACCAAGAAATGTCTCAAGGAGGATGAATAAGAAGTTAGGTAGTGTATGACAAATCATTGTGCAACACTTTGCAGTTAAACTAATTATATCCATACTGTACTTTATTTCAGGTTCCCCGTTTTTATCCTTGTTCAGGGTCTGGTTTCTGCTCTGGTTGTAGAGGAGACTGTGCCCTTTATATACTGGCCTGAAAAGGTGGTGTGTCTGCACATGGTTTTAACATTTGGCTGGAGACTGCTTGATTCAGCTTGCCCCTGTTCTTTGAAGTAAAGTATGTCCATGAAAGTCAGTATTTACAGTGTTGCCTGAGAGTCTGTTATGGAAAGCGCTCCCTTCCTCTCCTCCTGACCCTCCTCCTCCCCCCAAAGCGAAGGGTAATGACTTCAGGCTACCAGAGATTGGAAAATGCGATTTATCACATGGATATGCAAAACCAGGCGATTGCTTTTAAGATGCAGTCTCTTGTAACTGCACAGATGTGATGTACGAAGGACTAAATCCACTCTGTTGTACTGATGACTATAACGTGAAGTATTCTGTGTTACTGTTTAAAGTGATGAATTTAAAACCTGATAACCCATTTTTGTCCAAAAATCTTGTACGTCTCTGACAGCGTTTCACAGACATGAGCGGACTTCTCAGCAGGGAGGTGAGGAACTAGAGTAGTTTCAGGAACCTGTCAGATCTACTGTCTGTCACTTCTCATTTTCCAAAACCAAAAAGCATCCAAACAATGGGGCCTTATCTTTATAGTGCATCTGGAGTATAATATACAAAAAGATACCCAAATTTGCAGAAAGTTTGAAGGAGCGGATCTGAGCCATGACTGCCCTGTCTATCTTAGTAAGTTTTGACTCAGATGCCACAGTTTGATAGTTCTCTTAACATTCAGGAAACCTAAACTTGCATAATCATGCAAGAAGAGAATTATCCAGACTTACAGTAGTGCTTCTTAAAGTGTGGGCAGAACTACTGTTGTGTTTTTATGGAAGACAACTGCAAAGGGCTATCCAGAAGGAAAAGGGCACTGAAGAGAGAGAAATAAAAATGTATAAGCCCTTTAATAATACATGGTGAAGTGGTGAGGGTGGTTCCTGTTGTTAAGGGAAGGGTTGGGAGAGGAGACAAGGTTGTAAAACACCCTCTTATGAGATAGCAGAAAACTGAGTATCATTTGCTAATACCGACTCAGTACATCTTTTAATTAAATGCCCTATTAGACATTTCATGGGGCTGAACAGGTCGATTAACGTTGTTGGAGTTGGACTGTCGTGTTTGCTGGCGTGGGTCTGGAGTATTCAAACTGAGATGCGCTGTTCAAGAGGCTGCTCTGACAGCACTGTGGTTGTGCAGACAGGTTGTGACTCTGCCCTTGGAGGTATTCAACACTTTGGTTGGACAAGGCCCTGAGCAACTGCATCTCATATTGAAGTTAGCAAACAAGGTGTGTTAGTCATGTCACAGATCTGTATAGCATCATCACTCCCCGAGCTCACAGAGAACATTCAAACTGTCCTCATAGTAACAAAATTCAAGTTGGATTTGATAATCCAGCATTATGAGCCTCTGGGCTTATCCATCACAGGACAGCGCTCTCCCTCTGAAGTGTGTGGTACCCACATCTGCTGCAGTGGTTTTGAACACAGACATGGTGCAGGTGCCAATCTTGACTTCAGAGCCTTTGTGCATGTTGGGATCTGTTCAAAACTCAGCTTCTTTTCCATCACCACCTTTTGAAATGGCATTTAAACCTAGGACACACTGACAGTAACATGGCATCATATGATGAGCGTGTTGCTCAGAGGAGGAGCACCAGAGACAACTTCATGCTCCTTTGGTACCATGACCAGGGAATCCAGGACATAAACCTGATACACGATAATAACAGTCCTGCAACCCAAAAGCCGTCTCTGTGTCAGGACTTTTGGCGGCTGAGAAGATTTCAGCCAGGCTGGGTGAGGAAATGTTGCAATGCTAGCTTTGTGCTGCTTCCATATAGCGTAAGAGCAAATGTACATAGCCTGTCTCAAAGAATGGTTATGAATGAGTAACTTTTGTTTCTGAGCCTGCAGCTGTTATTAGACTGAATTAAAAAATTGGCTGCCAGATGCCTGTAGATGCACCAAATAGAAATATAATGTTTCCTGTTCTAATAGAGACCTTGCAGTTATACCTGGATAGAAAAAGTAGATTCCTACTCTCAGCATTTTTATTTTCCAGAGGCACCACTCTATTTATTTCTGCTTAAGGAATTTCAGCATAACTCAGTTTCTGCTGTTGCTTTTAGTTTCTGACCAGAAATCTACCAAAAAAAAAAAAAAGTCTAATTCATATTGTCACTGTAAAGACAAGTTGTAATTTAAAAAATTTACAACATTTGTATATAAAATTTTCCCACATATTTTATGTCTCTATCCAAGAGCATGAATTCCTGATAAGAAAGTATGCAATAATTCTTTTAACAGCATCTATTATGAAATGTTTGGTAGATAAATACAGTTTTTAAGGTCATGTTTTAAGCCTTGGATTTTGTTTAATCTTTTGTTTAATCTGGGAGCAGTAATATATCATGTTGTCCAGGTGACTGAAGGTTAAGTAGACTGTTATTTTCCCTAGGTAGTTGTGATGGCTCACAATGCAAAACAGTGATCTCCAGGAAGCAAGCAAGATAGCATCCAGACTGCTTGCAGTTAACCCATCTCTGCCTGAACTAGAAAACTATTTATGAAAATTACATTGTAAAATTAAAGCATTAAGAGAGATCACTGCTGGAAACTGTTGCTTCAGGGAAAGGTAAGACTTTGCATTAATTATCTGGTCATTTCGTATTCACATGAGATTTTTCTGTTAGAATGATAGTGAATTTCATGTATGAATGCCTTCCTTTATTGAATAAATGTGGCAACTATTATCCTTTTTTTAGTAAATAGTTAAAAGTCTTTCACATAGGTGAAAAATATAACACACGCATATTGGGATTTGGAAGCTCATGTGTATGTAGTCCTTACTGAAAAGGATTGTGTGCATGAATTTAAATATTTGGCAATGACAGGTTTTGGTTTGTTATGGCCTCACTTTAAATATGAATTACAAAGCTATATTAAGATCATCACATGTGACATGAGATTGTGCACATACTTTGCTACAAGTATTTGTGGACTCTGTCTTAATGTTAGTGAAAGCTGGCAAACCATTACTAGGAGCTGAAGAAACTTGTGGGTTTTAACTAATCTGATACAGTGCAAGTGTTTAGTTAAAGCCTTTCTGGGACAGAAATTCCTTACAGAAAACAATTGCCTATATTTGTTTTTGTAAATGCTGATACGTGTTTGAAAACAGATGAATAAGCATTTTGCATGTGTACTAAATAAGTATCTGAAATAGCTGCAATTGCTACCATGCATTTATATCTCAAGGAACCAGGGTAAAAATAGAGAGCAACATGACTAGAAATTCATCAGTGTCCTTCTCTTGAACAAAACAAAACCTTTTTTTCCTACTAAAAAAAGGTTGGATGGGTTTTAACCTATCATTATCAAGCTGTAGTTAGTCCTTCTGTCATACACAAATGAGATTTCTTGGAGTCAATTAATTTTGCCCTGTGATTGGCTGTAAGTCACAGCAAATTATATTGTTAGCAGTATTTCTCCTGGAGTACTGGCTTCCATAGTGCTCCCAATTCTACTCCACTGAGGAGTGAAATATTTTCTTTTGTTTTTAAAAAGCAGTACTATAAAGGCTCTTGACAGGGCCACAGACTTTTCAATATGAGTAGTTATTTTTATGTTCTTTGCTGATTGCTTAAATACAGATTTTTCTGTTTCAGCTTTTCTAGATTTTTGGATGATGTTTTTCAGTACATTGGGACAATTATTATAATACCATTTATTATTCAGTGCCTATTTTATTTTGATGTAATCTTTTTTTTTATGCAAGACAGTGCAGATCAAAACAAGTAGGATGTATTTATGCTGTAGAACACAGAGATCTGTAAATGTGTGATATATATTCTAGACCTATAGGACCATTATGAAGATGGTGATTTTCATTGCCTAGAGATAAGCTGTTCTGTGCAGCAGGGCTGTGTACATGCATGCTGACATGAAAAGGGCTCCATATGGCTGAGGCTATAAGTTCAGTTTGCCTTGTGGTAGGGTTATAGGACACATCTCCGCAGCAGCATGTGCAATTTCAACCTGGTGTGTTATTGGAACATACTGAAATTCCCGTGTCAGTCACTGAAGGGTGTAAGGGAGACATCTAACCCATATAAAATAATGCAGCCACAGGAGTCTAGAGCACGGTCACTAGTGCTCTAGACACAAGATTGAGCACGTATCGTTCTGCCACGTGAGCCAGGAGGGAATGCGTGATGACTCTGGTCTGGAAAAGTACAACTATATGTAATTACAGGCTCTAAACTGGGAAATGAGAGCGCCGTTTCCTAGACTACCTTGTGACTGTAATTCTAGGACCTCCTATGTCTCGGTTAAGCAAACTCAGAAAATACTAGATTTGACCACTTCTGGACTAGTTTACCTGTTTTACTGTGCCTTGAAACAACTGATTATACTAATGCTTCTCCTTCACAAAGCAGTTTAAGAAGACACAACCTCTCAGCAGTTAAGCTAATGGCTTCTGAGTGAAAATGGTATCTCCTGGCAGCAGGCTTCCCACTCCAATGAATACAAATTTGGCATATTAGCAGGTGTCTTGTAAATGTCCTTGAACTCAGAGTTGGAATTACATGAATATGCAAACATGTTCATGGACTTGTATTTTCTAAAAGGGAGATGAGACCAACTGACATGATGTGCTCTTGTGAAATCTCTTGTCTTTTACAGTTTAGAAAAAATCCCAGGGCATGGACGGAATGATTTAGTTCCATTAAGTAGAACAGTGTTGGTTTTTTAATTACACTGGTGGCGTATCAGAAAATTAGCAGTACTAAAGTCTGATGTGGGACCTATGATCTTTCCATAGGTTCTCTCAGGTTTTGGAGGATGACATTGCTGGCATTAGCGAGAGAATGCTAGGGGAGATCGTATCTGTTGCTACTCATAAACGTAACGGCCTATTTCTCGTATTTATTTTAATGCTGCACTATAAATTTATGTTCTTTTATTTATTTGATCTGATGATATTTTAATAGTATATTTGTCCAGCTCTAAATTGAACTCAAATCAGTTTTGTGCCTTTGGCTTTTGGAAGTAACAAATGAGAACTGTCTGTTTAGACCCACTGAGGCATGTGACAAGCTATCTGGCAATAAACTAGGAATGCAATTAAACATGTTTAATTATGCACTTTGTTTGCTAGGTTAGAGTTTTAAAATTTTGCAGGTTGGAGGCCTCACAGGACATAAAAACTCAACCATTTTATTTTATTTTATTTTAGCGCTTTGACTTCATTTTTCGAAGTTTGAGAAACTCCATCATTTCTTCACTCAGTTAATTGTGAAGCCTGTGTTACCTATGAAGGTCCTAATTTTTACTTAAAAGTTCTGATAGCAAGCATTGGTTTATTGAGTGTCAAAGTGCAGATCCCAGCAGCTGTAGGTTCAGGAAGTTGTTCTCCATTTCCATCTCCCTTTTTGGAGAGACTTAAGCCTGGCTGTGTGGAAGACTCCAGTTCTATAATTGCCTAAACTATGTACATATATACATGGATTATAGTACTTCACAAGCTGGTGGATGAGATATTTAAACAGGTTGGGCTGATACCAGGGAATAAATGAGAGCTAGGTGTCCAAGAATTGAGATGGAGCATGAATAGACCATTAGTTTAAAAAATAAAACAAAACAAAACAAAAACAGAAAAGGAAGAACTAAAAATAGATTTGTTTTGTTATTTTTAGAGATTCCTGCTGGTTGCATAAAAATCACTGAACTTAAAAGGTCAGACTACCAATGCTCAGTACCTTTCAAACATTCATTTTAATCTAGTGCAGACATCCAGATGAAGACTGACACTTGGAATTTGGGGGAGGCAATATCATTTCTTCCTAATTAAAAATACCAGTTTTCTAGCTTGAAATCTGTTGTGGGAAACAGATCAGCATCGTTCATCATGTTGTAGCCAACAGTATTGATATTGACTTGAAGAAGGTAATAACATTTTAGGGTTGATAAGCATCATTTAATATTGCCTAAGAGTGGTTTTTGGTTTTCTTTTCATGATAAGGTACGGTAATAGTTCATGAAAGGAGTTTGTCAATATTAATCCCAGAAGAGTTCTTCAGAATCTTTATAAGATGTGTGAGTGTTTAAATAATTTGGTTTTTGCTTGTACCTTTTTACTTCCTTAAAAGGGGGGGGAGGGGAATAAAAAGTGGGAGACCTGCATCTGTTATTAAAGAAAATATTTTTTGTTTAGGAGTGTGCATAGTATGAAAGATACCACAGAATAGGCAGCAATTCTTATTGAAACAGCAAATAGTTTAAAAAAAAATCACAAGATGAACAACAAAATCACAGAAAGTATGCTGTTATTTCCAAAGTAAATATTTTACCAAATAGGTTTTTGATACAAGGAACAAGATGTACAAGGAACAGGATGTGCTATATCCAGTACAACATTTTAAACACATTTTAAACTTCCTGGTTTTTCCCTTGCTTATATTTAGATAAAGCTTAAATGGTTCCACTCAATGCTATTTTGCTTTGATTAAGAGAGATAACATTTTCCCCATGTAGGTGGCTGATTTGAGGGCTTTTTGAAGTATAGGCAATTTTTTTTTCTACATGTTCCTCCATATAGTGGAATAAGGGAAAGGCTTTCATTCTCCATTCCCCCCTATAGAGGAAGGAGCTAAAAAGTCCAAAGATACAGATATACTACTTTTTCTCTCACTGCTGATGTGCTATTTTGGGATATGTGCTGACCTATTTTCTATGTTTCCAGAAAGCGAGCTGAAAAATTTTAGCTCAGGTTGCAGGAAGATGTGGATTTATTTTTTAGTGGATTTTTGTACATCCTTTCACATAGATATGCACGCACACACACGTTGGCTAACGTGGGGGTTGATGTACAGTAGCAAATCAAGATTGCCCATTTTGGTACAATTTCAACAATAACAGCAGCAGAGATCTGCTGCTAGACATCTGCCTTTAGAGGATTTGACAGGAAGATGTTTCCAATCTAGTGGTGCCGTTATTCAGAGTTACATGACAAGATAGAAAGCTTTCAGTTCCCAATTTTGAATAAATTTGATACCCAATTAGAAACATCCAAGATTGCTATAAGAATCTCATTATCATATTTTTTCCAGTTTCTTCAGTATTGTCTTAGAGGCTGGAAGATAAACCCCCTTTGAATCATTTACTTTGACTCCATGCATCTCTTTATTCAGCACTCTGACAATCAAAGAATGTTCAGCCCATTAGTCTGCCATTCCCAATTAAAGTAATGTTACATAGAACTTGAGAATTGTAAGAACAAATTATGAGAGAACAAATAATGAGAGATGAAGACCTGCTCCTGCTTTCTGCTTAGGGCAGAAAAAATTCATCAGCCCCGGCAACACTGCGCTCACATGTGGGCTCTTCCAGGCAGAGCAGCCCTGCTAGTGGAAGAAAATCCTTTTTAGTTTATTGTGCTTCACTCACGATGACTGTAGTGCAGAAGGCCTTGGTGTGGCATTCCTCTCATCTAACCTGTACAAAGGTTAAGCATCTGTAAGTCTCAGTAAAACTCTGCAGTTAAAGGGAAAAGACAATTTCCCCTATACTCAGTTAGGGGATATGAATTCTGCCATGCAGAGTACGTCTCTCTCTCTCTGTGTTAACTATAGATGGAGTTTAGACTTCGGCAATTTAATCTTTGAATGTCTGCAGCTAGGTGAGAGAAATCCAATCCCTTTTCTTTGTATATACCACAACTAGAATAGGGAGTTTTGTTGATTTATCAGTACTGATGTAGTTCTACTGGGAAAGGCTGGACAGTGTAAATGAGGCCTTAAAATAACATGAATGGCAGGTCTGAATCTTCCTATGACTGACAGACAGCTTCTTATTTCTCTGGAAGGTATTATGAATGACCTACTTAAGCTAACCTGTGGATATGTTATACGTATATTTTTCTAAGGCATTTGGTTTGATACGTCTCCTTTTAAAATTTACATTGTATAACGTAAGACTACATACAGTACTTTAAAAAAATCTGGCTCTCAAATCTTCATTTATAGTTGATAATTGAGGTGAGTTTTAGCTCTATGTGAGAGTTACGTTAAGAATCCTATAGATTCAAAGCTTTTTAGTAGTTTTTTTAAGCATTTGAATGATGTAAAATTTTCACTTATTATTAAGTATCCTCTGCAGCCCTACTACTTTCCAGAGTGTCCAAAACTGGTGGGAAATTAGTAAATAATGAAGTTGAATCAGTATTACAGCATGAGAGTCATATGTGAATTGCCTAGTAAAGTGCTCATGGTACAACAAAACATGCTTTTAATGCTGCTACATGGAAGGTAGTACAAGCACAGATTGTAGAGTTACAAATACAAAACTCTTCAGGGTAGTAACTTGAAGGAAAGCCAAGGGGCAATTTAAGAAGCTTGTTCAGCTTGGCTGTCAGTGTGATGCTAAAATATTGTGGTACTAAAATATTGTATCCAGTGCCTTGATATTTCCACTTAACAATGAGGTATAAATAAAGGAGAGAGCTCAAAAAAGAGGCCTGTGGAATTTTTCAAGGTCTGGAGGGGAAAAAAGCAACAAAACTTTTATACTGTGAGGCCTCAAGAGTTCAGTCATGTAAATTTATAGAACAGAAATTTGCAAGATGAGTTGGTCATCATCTACAAATTCTTGTCTTTTAAAAAGCTGTCTCAAAGCAAGGAGTTTCTCAGCTTTGTAAATAAAGGCGCCTGGAAATTGAAGCTGAACTAGCTCCATCCAAACCCAAATTTTCTCACAGAAGGAAATACTAATATTGAAATAGATGAGTTGTAACATCTCCTACCAAGGAAGGAAGAATATTTCTATCATTGTGGAACTGGCACTCCCAAAACCTAACTTTAACCTTGCCACTATTCAGTATGGTTGGTGGAGAGGCAGAGGTTATTCCTAGCCCTGAATCAATGGCTGTAAAAGAGGTACAGGAGACTAGGCTCCCAGGCTGAAATTAGGCTTTGTGATTTAATTCCTACGAGTCTCCAATACTTTCCAAAAGCCTATCTTCAGCTAGCAGGAAAAAACTCTGCAGCCTTCTGTATGCAGTTAGTCCAGATGACCCTCACTTACACTTTTATGTTCCTGTGCTGTATTCTTTCCCATGCAAGCAGATGTGTCCTGCTTGTTATACTTGAGAAGCATATCTGGGAATCTCATTTCTGCTGAATTGTGATCTGAACTTCACCCGTTTCTCCGTGTGCTTCCAATCTGTGTAAGAACCAAGGGGATCTTAGGTTATTTAGGCCCCCTTGGGACCCCCTATTAGTTTCCACCCTCCCCCAAAATATTTATTACATTTGCACACTATGCTGAAAGAGCTGTTCCCCTAATACTCTGCTGTTTGGAGTCAAGACTTGGAAGGATAGCCCCAAATAATTTTCTCCACCTAAGAAAGGTAGAAATGATATGACCAGCAGTGTAAAGCGCCATGAGTAGCTCTGATCCTCACTATCATACTTTTTCACTTCCATAGCTGAAAGTTGTTCTCAGGTGCAGAGTCGCTTTATCAGCTAAACTTTTAGTGCTAACATGACAGCAGTGCTTGACTACAAAAAATGTAAGGGTAATGATTCCTAACACAAATTGATTGAAGGACTTATCTTACTGATACATGTCTTCCTGAAAATAACTAGTTTCTATAGTATTAGCACTTTTTCTTGGATGTCTGCATAATTACAGAAGTGTTCAGGAATGCATTTTTCATCTTTGCCTGGCCTAGAGACTGGTAACAACTTGACTTCCCAGAGATAAGACAGATCATGGTATTCTATGCTATCACAGGCATTAGTTCTTCAAATTCCTCTTGAAACTAATCATCTGAAATGTCAGGAAATTATAGTTTATCTGAGCTATGTGAGCATACTGCAACAGAGCTGCCCAGTTTGTGTTTGAGAATCTTTGAATCTAGATTAATTTCAGGATTATCATCCTGAGTCATAAAAGCCCTAAATGGCCTACAGTCCAGCTGAAAAAATTATTGTTCCTCAATATTTTGCCAGTCATCTTAATTTGGGGGTTATAAAGCCTTGATCTGAACTTGCCAGAAGCAGGAGGACGACGGTGTTCATGCACCTTCCTGGACTGTGGAATGAATTACTGGAAGAGTTCAGTGGGAGTCTCTGTGTTTTGGGAGTGTTGCAGGATTTATCTCCCTTGGCAAGCTTTTTTCTCTCTAACTAAGCTCTTAATTGACTTTGTATGAAATAAATTCCCCAGTTCCGAAGCTCTGTGTAGAGATAACAGTAGAAGACAGTAAGGAGTGGAAGGGTGTTTCCTTTTCTTGAGAGAGCTGATATACGTGTTGATTAATGTTCACAGTCAGTGGGCAAGCAGGTGTCTTAAAATGTGTGCTTGCTACACTGAGCATCTGACTTAAACTAGGTTATTGCACAGTTTCATTTAACACTAACAGTACGTTTTTCTCAGTTATTTTCATACATGTTACTAGTCAGAAATAAGGTTGTGTCATCGTAGTTTAAAATTTGTCGGTTGCACTGCTGACACTTAGAACAGTAGCTCTCCTTTTCTGTTCTGTTGTTGCAAGAGTGATGTTTATTTCTTATTTTCATTGCATACAATAGTGCGGGTATATATATGATGTTTATCTGGTGAGCCTTGGGCCACCACGGGTGTGTGCAGGGACACCCTTTTAGCGACACAATCCCTAAAGGGAGCATCTGTTAAACACATCATCTCTTTTGTCATTTTGCCTGTATTACAGCGCTTGCAAAGGGGAAGCAACTACTCTCTTCTGCTAATACTGTTTTGAATGCATTTACTGTCATTCTTGCAAATTAACTATTGTCAAATTAGTCAAATTGTAGTTAACTCAGGCCAGTACATAGGTGCAAAGAATCTCATCCAAATTTTTAAATGTTTTTCTACTTCGTTCTTGTTCTGCTTGTATTAATAATAGCTGTGACCACTGAAGGTGGATCTGAATAATTATAGGGAAATTGAATAATCAGTGTACATCTGTACAGTTTTATTAGCCACATTAAAAAATATATGAATATATATATAAAATACACAGGCACACTCCCTTAGATCTAACGTTGGTATGCAGGCAATATGAATTGGGTCAGGTTTGTAGCAGTGTAATACAGCATGATGTTTTTCCAGTCCAATCCAGGAACAATGTTTCAGGCGTGATTTGGATGCCATCTTGTCATGCCACTGATGCTTTAAAAAGTCAGAGGAAAATAATCAGTAAAATTGGGAGCTTTTAATGACATTGTTTAAAAAGGCAGTGCTTTTTAACTAGTTAGGTTCTCATACATCTTCAGGAAATGAGGTGGAGGAAAAAGTAAGTCTGTACAGGGAATCTTATTCTTCCTTTCATGTTTTGTGGGTTTTTTCCCCTTTTTCAGTCTTTAAGCACTTGGAATTTTTCACTTACCTTAAAGATTGTTTTAGGGGTCAGCCACTGCTTGTGCTTGCCAAGCAGTGCTTACTGTTGCTCAAGGCAGCACTGTGTGTGGGTTACTTGCCGTTGGCCACTGCTTCCTGTGGTTTGGAGACCTTGAGTTTCCTCACGTCCTTTCCTTTTCCCTATTTTTTACATGTATACTGGCTGTCATCTTTTATGTCTGAGTATGGGGGAAAAAAAAAAGAAAATGTAGATTTAATATTCAGGTAGCGGTTCCTTTCCTTGCTTTCTGTCTTTCTTTCCATGACAATGTAAGAGGAGCTCCAGACGGCTTCTAAAACCACGTTTATGAACTTGCGTAGAGAAAATTTCCCTCAGCCCCTCTCATTTTACCCAGGCAATGCTTTGCTTACTGCAGATGAGAGAGTGGGAGAGAGGGGTGCAGAGAGAGAGAGAGAGAGTTTTTATTTGGAATATGGAATTCAAATTTGGGAGTACTGGCAAAGCATGAGTAACCAGTTTGTCTAGTTCAGGTGCAGTTGATAAGAGAGGTGACAGAATCTGTTGTAAGTCTGTACGCAGAAAAATGCTTATTTTATGAAAGAGGTATCCTACTGTATTAGATGCAGTGTTAGATGCAATAAGTGGATCTTATTAATAGTGTTCAAATGAAAAATAGCTATTTATAATAAAACTACAGAAGTTTAATATTGTACAATTAAACATGTACAAATCAGGTGTGGGATATTTGTATCTGTATCTGGAGGTTTTAAAGACAATTTACACGTCCGTGCTTTACGATGCTGTAGCAGTGTCATGTTGGTTCTTGTATACCACTGACTTCTGTAGCAGGGCGTCTGAGCTGAAACTCATGTCCTTGGGGTTGTGCCTCAATCAGGCATTCAAAGTAGCTGGTGAGGATGTGTTCTGGTGTTTCCAGAGCTCTGGCCTCAGGTGGAAAACCTTAATTTTCCTGTTGATTGGCCTCGCACTTGGGACAGTTTTATAAGTAGTTCTGTGGAAGCTGAAATACAGCCAAGTATATAGAGAGCAAATTGAGTATTTCACTAACACTATAGAGAGAATAAAATTAAGTCAAAGTGTGTACAAATCTGTATGTTACACTTCCCATGAAAGGGGATGCACTGAAAGCATGCCAGACAAATAACTGTAAACCTACTTCTGTGTGCCAAACATCAAGAATACGCATATGGTTCTGACTCCCCTGCGAGTGTGACACCTAGGAAGGAGGATGGATTGCTCACTGATGGAGACAGAATGCATTTGTCACCTTAGACGAAAATTTAAGATGCTTTTCTAAAGACTGCTTTTGTCACTGGAGAAAACTGAAGGATAGGCTCACACCTTGCAGTTTGTGTGCTCCTTTGGCCAGTACTGTTGCTTTAATAGATACCTTTATGATCGCTAGATAAAACTGAGAGCACTAATTTAGAGAATCAGTTGAATAAAAGTAGGTTATGTTTCTATCACTGCTAGGGATCCATCTACATTTATTGTATTGTTCCTAAAGCTCTAGAATTATCATAGCTAAATGCCGCTTTCCTGTTCAGCACACCACACCATGCGTGAAAGTGAAGTGGGCTTTTGGGGAGAATATGGAGAAGCTGGAAAGCTACAGGCTCGGCATATAATCAAGCATGATACTCTGAGCTGATACTGAACAATAAAAATTTCTGTGCTCCAATTCCTTTAATAGTAGTTATGAATATACTTACTGCTGAAAACTAACAGTATGATTTGTGCATCTTAATTTAGTGTGGCCTGAGTACACATATGAGATCCATCTGCCTGGGGACTCAGGCAAAATGTAGGTACTTTACATATTTGTATTGAATGGAAAACAAAGATAAAAGCTACACCTGGCTGCTCAGACCACTGCACTTCTGAAAATGAGCAGGTGTCAGTGTTAAGGATCTAGGGAACAGTTTGCCCCAACATGAGGGTACAGACAAAGCCAGCAGGAGCCTGGGGAGTAGTGCTTTCTGCTGTTCTGGAACCCAGTCCCACTAGAGCCAACACAGTTCTCTCCCTCCTTCCTCCCCCCCTGGCTTTTTTTTTTGTTTTCAATCCCAAAACACAAATATTCTGAGAGCAAGTACACCTCCTGGTCTGGATGACATGTGGGATCATGACAGCCTTGATTCAGAGCTTAAGTGGTGCTGGAGAGAAGGCAGTATGGATTCCTGAGATTTGGGCAGATTTCACTGGGATTCAAACTGAAGTGGAAGTCAAATGGTCTGAATCTCACCCTTAATTAGTAATAGATGATACAAGATGTATTTCATTATGTGGATGTAGAAGTAGTATCTAGACTCAGAACAGGAAACAGCTGTTAAAGAGCTAACTATTGTTACTGGATTCGAAGGCTGGTGATAGCTTTTACCTTCTTTTTGTGTGCATGGGCAATGACATAATACTCACCATGTACGAGCCCAGGGGTTCAAGATCACATCCTTGCATCAGGTTGTAACACACAGCCTGTTGAGACCTAAGGCATGGATATTCAGGGAGGATGTGATAGAATTTAAGTGACCGTGCATTAAGTAGAGTCTGATATTATAGGAAGATGTGGTGGGTGGGAAGAGACGCCAAATGAAATCTTCGCAAGGGCTCAAGAGGACTGCACAGCAGAATTTTCTCTCCTCCCTTCTCTTCAGTCTGGTACTTATTTCAAAGTGTTCCCTGATACACTGTTCCTGTATTTGCTTTCTTGCAATGTAGGAAAGACATGTGAAACCTGATTTATGTCTGTCCCATTACACTGCATAGGACAGGTTGACTAAAGGGTGAGATAAGGTTTGGCCGCCTTTCTTGTTTTCTCTTCATTAACAGAATTTACACAAGCAATCCAGAGTCTTGGGTAAGGGACTATTTCTGTCACAGGGCAGCCCTATCTATCTATGTCGCATCTCATCCAGCACTGAATCAATGCAACTTTAATATGTTGGAATTTTTAAAAGTCTATATGTTATTAATAGGCCACATATATATTTGACTGCCTGTACATAAAAGGCAGAATTTTCATTATCCTTTAGTTTTCCTGACAAGGAAAGGAAGAAGACTGGATTTCCTGAATCTCTGGGATCACTTTGGACAGTGACCTCACTTAAAAGCAAGTGTAGAACAAACTCTTTGTAATTGATGGAAACTTTCATTAAAACAATCTTCTCTAAAAAGTACTTTCAAGTTCCAAATGGTTTGAATTTTTTTCCTCTATATTTGTAACACTTTTTTTACAGAAGCTGAAATGCTTTGTTACTATTTCACAGATATGTGCTAACAAAATGTAGTTTACGTAAAATTCTGAACACTCAGAAGTGGTTTTAAATAGAAAATCATCTCTGAAATCTGTGACCTTCATATTCATAGCTTGCTTGCAGTATTCACTTTCTATACAGAACGCAATAGGAAAAACAGGGACATCTGCCATGTTTTATTCAGGACTAATGCTACACCCTCCTAAATAAAATTCCTGCATAGCTTCTAGGTCTTTCTCTTAGCACTGTATCCAGGGTATAGGCCTAATGTCACAGATTGCAGTGGAATAATAGCAAGCATGATTTTGTAATTGCGTATGTTACTGTCGTGTGGATTCTGGCAAGTTCGACCCTCAGCCTTTGATCTTTGGAAGATGCCCAGCCTCTGGGCTGCCACTCGGGCAAAGCCGCGTGTCCTGACAGCTCTGAGGGTGTCTGCAAGGCGCCCCATCAGCCGGCTGGGTTCCTGCGCTGTGCCTCTATACACAGTACCCTGCCAGAAAATGCCTGTTTCCAGGGTTTGTGCTGCCTTTCTGTTGGAGAAGGATCAGCTTTCAAGTCCTTGTGAAGATAAGGCTGTGACAACTATCATGTAATGGGAACATCAGAAGTGAAGTGAGATTATTACAAATGTATATTAGCATATGAATTGTTCTGCTTATGAAATGCTGTGACATGAGTCAGCTTCCCCTCTTAACATGGGAGGTGCGCATTATGGATCAAACAGTAAGGGGCTAATATTATCTTAGAACCAGATTACAGCTTTAACCATACATTTTGCTTCTTGTTAGCAAACAAGAATATAACTACAAATTAAAGGTGCTTATCTTCTTTCAGCTGAAAGACAATGCAGTTGAAACACTCAGCCAAATCTCCTGTCAATATGCATCTATAAAAATCAGCATGCCAGCGTAGAAAGCAACTCTCAAAAAGCTGTATTCTCTTCTTCATGTTGTGCTTGAGGGAGGTGAGGAATTGTTTAGGCTGAAAGCTTATTTCTCTTTTCTGTCACTGTTATTCAATATTATCTATTGCTAATTAAAACTGTAAATGTAGTGCATGATATGACTAGCATCTAATACTCTGATTTAGCTTGCTCTAAGGTCAGGTGTAGCCTGGCAACTAATTGCACTATTGTGTGAGTCAAACGTTTGCCAAAAGAGTAGAAATTAACGTGAACCTAAAATGATCTTTTTGCTGTCTTTGAGAGTATGACCATTACTGGTTATTTGTTGACCTTTTCCTCTAATACCCACTTCTGAAAAATGATGCTTGACTAAAGAGAGGTTTTTGGGATGCTAAGGCTGTATCAAATCCAGGCTCTTTGCTTATAACAGCATTAGACTGGAAGAAATGGGTTAATTCAAGCAAAGAACATGTCAGATGTTCACATCCTACGGATTAAGACAACCAGGTTATTCCAGAAAATTAAACAAATCATTTCTGAGTAACAGCTGGAGGGTTTGAACAGCTGTATGTATTCCTCACTGTTTTGATTCCCTGTTTTCTCTTCCTGCATTGTTTAACTTTCCTATTTGAAATGCAAAACAAAAGAGGTTAGAGACTTCATAGCACAGATACGTTTGCAGATATGTGACTGTTCTGCTATGCATAGGGAATGAGACCTAGGTAATAAGTGCTTAGGGGAAAAAAAGAAGAAAAAGTTTTCTAAATGGGTATGTGCTGTTAAACAGTCTCCTCTGAGCAAGCAGGTACCCAAGAATACTCAACTTGGTTGTTATCAATCAACTTGATTTCTTTAAATACATCTGACACCTGTAAAACCCACCCAAAATGCAGTAAGTAGCCTGAACATTGCCTTTGTAACCTTAGTTTTACAAATATTTTAACTAGGGGTAACCTAGCACAGTCACTAAAAGAAACAATTCTTATATCCCTGTCCTGGATGCTTACTCCTGTCTTTTTGTCCCTTGTGGCAGCATGACTAAAAACAAATAAATAAACAAAAGGTTAACCTAGGTTTGTGCCATGGTTTGCTATGCAGCCTCACAAAGTGAGTGCTAATGCAACAAGGAGGGAGGCTCCGTGGGCCACAGGCAAGAAGAAGGATGAGGCTTTAGTTATTTATTGGTTGGTTGGTTGGTTGATTGATTGATTGAGTTATGCTGGTTTAAAATGTTAGTAAATCTCAAAGTTTCTTTTCCTGCCATTGCAGTTCCTCCAACATATATGGCTAAGAGGCCTCATCCTCCCTTGGAGGTATTTACATACTGTTCTACTCTGGTATGTATAGCATGATGGGAAGGTCCATGAGTCAACATACACTGATGTGGATGTTACTTTACCAAACCAGACAGGAACTCATTGTGTTGTTGGGGTTTTTTCTTCCATAATACAGATTTTCTGAGCCAGCCTGCACTGGCTGACACATTGAGAATACTTTTTAGGAAACCTTTTCTTATTTCTCTTGTTGATGAGCACGACTATTTCGTCAGCTGAACATGAGAATGACAGCTCTAATGCAGTCATAATAACACACGGGTTACTGCACAATAAGATTTGCTGCCATATTATTAAACAAAAAGCTAATGATAATTCCTCCTGTGAGAAAACTTATTTTTCTATGACCTGGACCATGCCAATTTTGTAGCCTTAAATCTGTATTTCTGCAGTACAGCGTATAGTCCAAACACAAATCAGTTATCAAACATTAGTTTCTGTTAGCTTTTATTTACCAAACTTTAATCAAAAGAAATAGTAATAGAAACTGGAGAGACTACAATTGGGTAGTCTGCTGGAGGCAAGAGGTATGATGTTTTGATTTAGACTTCAACGATAATGGGTAAACCCAATGATCTGTAGTTCAGGTATCTAAATCAGGTGCTTTTTTATTATACTGAGCTTTCAAAATTGTAAGAAAGTACTGAACTACACAGAACCTACTAGAGAAGCCTGAAGCCTTATAAACCTTTGCCAGCCTGAAAATGTAGCCAAATTATAATTCCCATGCTTTGCTTTTCATCATTTGAGCACTTCTATGATTCAGAGTTCTGAACTTAACACAATGATTACTTTCTTTTAGTAATCTCTTCTGAAGGATCTTGTTTAAATCTTTGATGGGATAAATAAATAATTAGTCTTTTATCTTCTATGCTCAAACAAGTGTTACAGATTAATGCCACTTTTTTTTTTTTAGAAACCGTGTTGATTAGTCCTATTGTGTTGTAATGTTGGTGTTTTACTCAACTCTTAATTATCATTTTAATCATCGTTTCAGATAAAAGGCTCAGTGAAGTGTAATTCCTTTAACTATGGTATATCCTTCTAAAAAAAAAAGTAAATATTTCATTCTCCAGTCTCGATTGTAATTTTCAATTATTTACTTATTTTTGCAAAATACTTCAACCATTTGATTCTTGATTTCCTTCTGGGTTCCTGGATGTGTATCATAGGAACCTTGTGATTAATGGCATGTAAGTTAACCAGTTTATACTTCCACACATCATGCTTGCATTGTTTGGTTGGGTGGTTTGTTATTTTTTTCCTGGTTTTATTTCCATCTGTGAAGGTGCAAAGCTTCCATCTTTAAGTAGATAATAGGAGGTCTGAGACGGATGTTGTCACTGCAGCCTCCATGGAGAAGAATCTCAAATTTTACCAAGAGTGTTCTTTTCCTTTTTTCCTGTGCTGAATCTTAAAATCTTTTTTGAATGCTCAGTGCATCTGCTTTATTTTTTTGGTCTTACAATTAATAATCAGCTCTTCCAAGTCCCTTTTCCTCTCCCGTTCCCAGTTTTGTTCTTCTTATTGTGCTGTAACTTATTCTGTGGTGGTCTCACTTGGGAGTAGACTGTCAAGTTTTTACACATGCTCCTCGAAGATGAGAAAGTGACCAACAGGAGATACATAAACTAAATCACTAGAAGAGTTAGGCTACTAAAATGGCACTTAGGCACCTCATTCCGACAACTTCCAGACACCACCAGGACCCTCAGCTTCTGTTCTACTGCTGCATATTCCTTTACTTTACCTGCTTAGGATTTTCAGTTTTCAGACCAAGTATTTGCCCGTCTTGATTTTTAGGTCTAAATGAATTTTCAAAGTACGTCTTCTAGAGTGGGTCCTACAAAAGGCAATTTAGTGATGAGATGCTTGGGGTTTTTATCTGTCCTCTTCTGGATTTCCACCTGAAGGCCACTCAAGGGTAAACTGTTCTTAGATTCCTGTGTGCTGCTGCTGGATCAGGGGCTTGAACCCTTGACAGGTCTCCCCCCATCTGAAAGAGTGTGATCACTGTTGCACCTTTGAGTATCCCAGCAGCGATTTCTCCTGTTGGAAATGTTCCACTTGGCATGAATATTCATTGGGCTGGAGAAGGTAAGATTGTATAGTGCAGCAATTGTATCACTCAGCTAGAATATGGGACAGTCACTTTCAAGTCACTCTTCTAATGAATACTTAATTATTTATACATGTTGGAGTAGTTTCAGCAGGAAAAGTTAAGAGCTGTTTCCAGAATATCCAGTAGCCTGGTAGTTAGGTCACTTACAGAAGGTGTTGAAATTTTATTTAAAGCTTCTGTCAATTTTCAGTTTAAAGTTCCTCAAATGTCAATTCCTGCATTTGGTATTTGTTATTTCTTGGTCTTCACACATGGTTCAAATATATTTATGTTTGCTCAGATTTAAGTACTTCCTGTTGTTTTGCGAAGCATTTGATTCAGTTACTTTGGTTTAGTTGGACTATCAGGAATGGACTGAATATTTTTATGTTGGTTCAGTCAAAGCTGAAAAAGCAAGTGGAGTTGGAAGAGAAGGAGAAGCAAGGAAAGCTTCTCTGACTTTTTTCTTTTTTTTTTAATTACCTGGGAAAAAAAGAGGATGAGATCCACAGATTCTACAGATTTGAAGGACATGAAAGAAGTATTTTGGCCTCTAATGATGAAGACCAGTGCCTAGAGGAATTTTTAAAAAGTACCTAAGCAATTTAGACATACAATTCCCTTTGGTTATAACCTAATTCCCACCACCTAACCCATTTTGGAGTAGAGTGGGATTTTCAAAAGCTTATTTCTGCATATGAACAGAGCTCACGATCCTTTGACTACTCAGTAAGACCAGAAATAATCAGTTTGCTATCTACAGTTAGTGTTCAATTGGTTTAGATCGCTTTGGTTTAAATAATCAGTTTGTTCTGAATGCAAGGTATGATTTCTGGGTCCAGTGTATTTAAGATTGGATTCTTACGTTCATAATTTCAACTTCCAGCCAAATGCCATTTAATTTCCAGAGGAAGAAGACAAAATCTAGCAGACTCTCTGCATCCTTCTGCATTTCTAACACAATAAAATATTTAAAAAGCTACGTAGATCTATATTAAGATACATAATTTCCCCTCTGCCCTTCCAAAAGCATGTAGGTTAACAGTTTATTTCTTGTCAGTAATAATAAAGGTTGTACTGAATTTCATACAAAAACTATATTTGGAGAAGCCAACCTCTTGATCATTACACCAATCATACAGTGTGCCCTATCTTTAGGAAAGTAATTAAAGCATTCATGGTTTAAGTGTGTTAAATGATTCGGAAAAACCAAGTTCTATCTTCAGGTGTTAAAATCAGTTTGCTCTAATTACCCATGGTTGAAACATTAGTTACTGACACTTTGAATTACCACTCTGCTTATTCACTTGGTCATAGTTATTGTTATTTAACAGCAAAAGGTATGTAGTTAGATTTGTTAGTTTTAATTTACTAATTCATTTTGTCTCATTTATGATAGAATTCAAGTAAGAAAATGATCAGGTTCATAGAAAATGTTAGGATTTGTCCTTTCTTCTTTCTGAACATTTGAGAAAGGAAGATCATCATATCCTTGGGAGGCTCAAAAGATTTCATTGGGATAACTGGAACAAAACAAGAAAAGTACCTTGGCTTTTAGTTAAATAGAGAATTTACAGACCATCTTTGGCATACACATATTTAAATGGCTTATTTTTATTAGTCAGCAGTAACATAGAGAGAAAATCAGTCACACTGGCACATCTTTGATTCTGACTCCAGTAGGAAATAACATTATTGCTTCTTGAGGAAAGAAATCCCAAACTGATAGTTGTGGCCATAAAAACCTTTGTGCTTTGGACTGTTTATCAGTCTTTAAAATGTAACATTGTCAAAGGACAGGACTAAAAACCTGAACATACTGCTCAGGTTGTACCTTTCCCCAGACAGGTCCCTAGGCTGGGCACTGGGTTGTTTTTTTGCCGTTGTTTGTTTTTTTTCTTTTCCTCTCACTCTATTTTCTTTTTTTAAGGTTTAGCAACACTTGTTTAGCTTGCCAAGTTAATGAATTATTAATGAACTGATCTGAGAAATGCTGTTGGTATAATATAAACTACACTAGCCCTAGACAGTGCCTCATATTAAATTGTATTTTCCCCTTTGCACAGATGGTGCTGCTGAGCTCAGGTTTGTTGAACTTCCTACCTACCTCAGAACTTTCAAATGAATGACTTCAGCACGTCTCCTCCCTGTGCTGTTTCACTGGTGCAAGGAGGGGCGATGCAGTAACTCTACACCTGTTCCAGCACACGCCTATCAACTTGCTCAACTTCCCCAGCAAGTGCCAAGTTGAGCATGAGAACATCCGAGATTGCCTGGGTCTGTAACCACTAGTCCAAATATTTCTGGATGTTCGGATTGGCTTTGCGCTGGGGTGGCTTTAACAGTTAGTACTCTATAATGGCAGTTGATGACAGCAACTTGTACTCTAGGACTAAGAGTAAACTGAATTCCTATCAGTCTCATTATAAATCAACAAGACGGAGAAGCCTGCCACCAGACATCCTGCTAGAAAATGATTTTAAGGGAAAGTTTCAAAGAAATATTAGGAATATAGAGGCTATACATCCAAGGCGCCCTAGGAAAAGACCTTCTATATTTTCAGGTAGGAAATGCTATGTTAACGTTGGTGCAATATCTTTTAAAGCTTTTTGGTGGTATTTGAAGGATTCGGTAGCTGATTCCAGTCAGAATTTATTCTGTTTTAAAACCTAAGACAGTCTTCACAGATAGATTTAATCAAGTACCATTTATGTTAAATTATGTCAGCCATTAAAGTGATGGAACCAAAAAGAGAGACTTTCTTCATATTTTTGATTTCATGTTGCTTGCTAGTGGGGATTTTTTTTTTAATACTTAGCATGTAAAGAAAGCCAGTTGTTTCTCTAGAGCTTTAAACTGCATTTTGCTTAACCCAACTTAGAAGCAGTGCTGTCAATAGCTGCAGTATAAGTCTCTCTCTTGCTGCTCTAATACTGTATCTCATTGCTTTTCTGGAGGAGAGTGGTTTGGGGATACGAAGACTTCTTCAGTCTATCTGACTTTTTTTGTGTAGCCAGAAATTAACATCACTAAATAGTCAAATGCATGCTTTGAATTCCGGGCTTGCACTGGAGCCTGTAATGTCTGTAGTTAATAGTTCAGTTTAACTCTCTAGTTGTTAAGAAGTAAGAACAAGGTGTAAGAGTGGATTTCAGTCAAGCTAATAGCAAGTCTGGATTATTTTGTTGGGTTTTTTTGTTATTATTTGAAATATGCCTAAAAATAGGCAACAGAGTAGCATGAGGACAAAGGATTTGTTGCAAAACAATCAGGTCATCTTTACTAGGAGGACTTAAAAGGGTTTAGGGGGAGAAAAATCAATACCAGCTCATCTCTGCTGAAACTGAAGATGTGTTTCTGTGAGGCAATCAGAGAAAATGAAATCCTTTATAGAAACAAAAACATATTGTTTTTTAAATTTAGGTATCTCCATTTCCAGAAGAAAATGGGGATTTTCAAATTTCTAGGGGGAAATAGTACAATCATACAGGTCTTTGAAGTGCTATGAAGTATTTAAAAAAAGTGTTATTGATTATTTAAATATTAATACTATATTCCTTAATGACAGCTAAACTTACATGAGTACCTTCTCATGAGCTGAAACACTGCTGAAGGAATGGGAACACAATGTTAATAGATGACACAGGGCAGCACCGTTTGTGTGGGATTTAGAGCCTCCATTGTACCTTTGTTAAGATATTTGAAATATTTCAACACCTTAGGAAATAAAGCTTTTTTCCTTCTTCCTATTCTACTTCCCCAGCTTAAAAAAGTGCAAAAAGCCTTATCGGATCTTAAGTCAGGTGACTCAGACATGCCCAAGGCTCCTGTGCTTCCCAGAGCCTGAACAGGCTCTTCCTGAGGTGATGTGGTCTGTTGGTGACTGTCAAAGCACATTATTTTGGGCAGGATAGACCCTCTGTATCTTATTCTTTCTCAGTTGCTGCTTTTTGTCTTCTACCTACCTTTTCTGCTCCTTAATTACTTCTGTGTTTGTTTTTTTCTCCTCTCATAACTTTTCACTTTTTTTTCCTGTACATCAACATTTTTCCTAGAAAAAAACATACTAAATAGCCTTGTGTTTGGTCTCTAACACCCATACTCTGTTGTGCCTACCCAGATTTCTCCTTTATTCTGTGATCTTTCTTTTTTTTAAAATACAATTCTTCTTTCTCTCTGTTCTCCTTCCACCCTCCCAAATTACCACACTAGCAGTAATACTCCATCGTTTGTGCTGCGTCAGATATGAGCACTTTAATGCAGTTTGTGTGTCTGGAACACTGCCATTACACTTGTGAAATCCACTGCAGCTGTGTTACTGTACACTCAAGGGCACTTAACTCAAAGGTAATGCAAATTGCTTGCTATAAGCAATTGATGGAGCATGATGGAAAGATGGGTGTAGTCTTTCATTTGGTAGGTCAGCAGTATACATGAGAGAAGCTTTACTTGATTTGTTTTTGAAAACAGGTTAACAAAGTAAGCCTGAAGTCCTCGACACCGTTGTCTTTCATGCCGTAAATGTAGGTTAGAATGGAAACAGAGCTGTATCATAGAATCATTGAATGGTTTGGGTTGGAAGGGACCTCTAAAGATCATATAGTCCAACCCCCCTTCTGTGGGGGATTGGGTCAGGTTGCTAAAAGCCCTGTTCAACCTGACCTTGAACACTTGGAATAGATAGATAGATATTAAATACATATATATATATAAAAAAATATATGTATTGATATATGTGCTCTGCAGTCTTTTGGATCACTGCTGAAGCCCTCTGAAGAATGTAGTAATTCATACTTCCTTGTTTCAGCCTAGTCATTTATTAATATAAATATTTTAAATTTATATCATTTTGACTCTTTCACCTTCTTCTAATCCCTGTATCTCTGCTTAGTCTTTTCTATCACCATGAACCTATCTTAGTTTTAGGACATGCTTGCAATTTAGTCTGAAGTCATGTACATCTTGTTTTCTTTCCTTTTATTTTATCTTAAAGAGCTTAACTAATAAAATAGTGAATAGTGACACATTAAGGCATCTAGGTGCAAGGATATAGGTCGGTTCATATGTTGGGACTCTTGTTTCAGACTTGGTGCAGACTCAGTGAGGCATCTTGCATGTGATAGGCTTGTTTTCCAATTTTTTCTTAACTGTGATAGCTAGAAACTCACTCTTTAAAAATGAAAGCTGAAACCTGAGAAGAGCGACACGTCTGTCTGTCCTGTCATCATGAAGTTAGTCATTCACGTATGCCTAGGCAGGACTATCCAAACAATGGTATCACTGGGTTATTGTGTTCATTCCCACATGGCAAGGGGAGGACAGAAACTATGACTGAAGAGAAACCATGGCATTGCCAAAGGGATACACTGCACAGAGATACCTTTTTCTTCTTTCAACAAAGCACTTCATTTCTTCTTGTTCTTTAAATTCAAAATGTTTAGAGCTGTTGCATGCTTCAGGGCTTGGTTAATATCAACTACCGATATTTAAATTTTTGTTTTTACTATTTCATGGTTACTCTTTTTTTTTTTTTTTTTTTGGAAAATGATGACACAGGCACAAGTGATCATAATCAACATTATAGGGCCATTTATTGTCAACAGGGGCCTTAGGAGGCCGTGACTTTACGGAGGTACCTAGCAAAGGTAAATTGAACTAACTGAAGAGGCATAAAATTAAAATGGATTAGCTAAACGTCATTAAACATCTATGCTGACTCATATTCAAAAGCACAACAGCCTGAAGAAAATTAGTCTGTAGTTATTAATTTTGTTCCAGGGAAGTGTAGGGTGCGTTTTTACTCTTATTTCTTTTTGGAAGAAGGCTGCTGATGTTGCTGTTGTTTGAGTTTCCTCTTTATACATGGCAAAGACGTGAGATTTTGGCTGGGATTGTTAATTTTCTGAAGAAAGCAGAATAAATGACACAAAAATTACAAAGGTTGAAATGCTAAAAATAAAAATAATAGTTAAGTTCTACTTGGAAACCATTCGTATTGTGAGCTGGGGATGTTTGTTTAAGTAAGTACCATTGAAAATCCACTTCTAGTACTGTTGTTAGTATCTTGTGAGCTTTTTTCTTCTCCTTCATTTTCATATTCAGGTAGCCTGTATTATTGTTGAATAATGCTTGTTGACTGATGTGTCAGTTTTGAAGGACAGAAAGTGAGAAAAATACTTTGGATTTTTTTGGATAAGCTCTATGTATTCTGTGGGACAACACGTTACCTCTACTTTTGTAAAAACATTGTGGTGTTGCTGTGAGTTAATGCGACAAAGGTCAGTGGTTAACAGTACTTCATATAGCTACTCAAAGTAAGAATGTAGGTTGCTGGTCTGTGATTTTACAACAGAATAGCTAGTATTCTGTAACAAATTCACTGCTTTTTTTTTCAGTGAAAATATTGTCGCAGTTAGAAGTCTTGAGGCACTCTCTGAAAGCATTTCTGGAGTTCAGACCAGCATACAGTCTAGCAAAGTCACTTTCTAAAATAAGTAAGTTGATTTGACACCATATTTGTATGTAAATTAAAATACTGAAAATAATAAAAGAAAGAAGGATTTTATATATGAGAAAAATATTTAAAAGTTATTCAATACTGATATGAATAAATTATTTAATTTTTCATGAGACATGGGGATAAAACAGCCAGTATGTATGATTTTTTTTTCTTTTGCCTGGCTACGTTAATTGGAAAAGACTTGCCGAAATCTAATTACTTTTAATAAGGATGCTTAAAATCATGGGTACAGTATGCGTCTTGATTCAAATGAGTTATAATGATCAGTGTTCGGTATTTTAATTTAGTGAAGATTTGAATATCCTACCTCCTCTCTGAATAAATTGTACTGCATGGGAATAACATATGCTTGTAATCTGCATAGGATAATTGCTCTTCACTTATGGTACCCCTAGTGTCAACCTGCACATTGACGTTTGGTAGAATGGCTTGTGTTGGTGCTGCATTTTACAAGTATCACCCACTGACAGCAGAAGGGAAGGCAAGACTGGCTTGTCCCAAAGTTCTTCCCTTCCCGACTTGGAAAAATTGGCTTGGTTTCCCCTTAATAGCAAGACGTTTTGCTGATAGAAAATGCGGGGGGAGGGGATGTTGCATTTTTTTATTTGCTGTTCATATTGTAAACTGGCATTAGTTCTGTATGTTACTGTGTTTTATTGAGCCTTATGTTAAGATATGCCACCATGCTATAAAATTGGTACCTTTGTGTGTGTCCACCCATTGATCTGGGTGAGTGACCACTGCTTTATTAATAGAAATTATCAAATTGATAATGTCTTGCTTTTCTCTCAGCCTTCTGTATTTTTATGCTCACTTACATATTTCTACATATATTACTTTATATACTCCTCAGCATTTTAGTTCTTGAATGTTTTTTTTAAAGTGTCATTTTCTTCAGAAAGGATGGGTCGATGATTCAGAGGAAAGCTCTGGATTCTGCATTTTGAAGTCTGATGTAATATATGCATGTTGTCAAACTTGTTTTCTTCTTGGGTTCACTGGTATTTTATGCACTGTGGAGATGGACTGTATTTTATGGAATGTATGCGGCATGTATAGGACAACCAGGTGATCAGGCCCAATCAGCATGGATTTATGAAAGGCGGGTCCTGCTTGACTAACCTAATCTCCTTCTATGACAAAGTGACACACTTAGCGGATGAGGGGAAGGCTGTGGATGTTGTCTAGCTAGACTTTAGTAAAGCCTTTGACACTGTTTCCCACAGCATTCTCCTGGAGAAACTGGCTGCTCGTGGCTTCGATGGGCGTACTCTTCACTGGGTAAAAAACTGGCTGGATGGCCAGAACCAAAGGGTTGTGGTGAATGGAGTTAAATCCAGTTGGTGGCCAGTCACAAGCGGTGTTCCCCAGGGCTCAGTACTGGGGCCAATTCTGTTTAATATCTTTATCAATGATCTGGACGAGGCGATTGAGTGCTCCCTCAGTAAATTTGCAGACAACACCAAGTTGGGCGGGAGTGTTGAGCTGCCTGAGGGTAGGAAGGCTCTGCAGAGGGATCTGGACAGGCTGCATTGATGGGCCCAGGCCAATTGTATGAGGTTCAACAAGGCTCAGTGTCAGGTCCTGCACTTGGGTCACAACAACCCCAGGCAACGCTACAGGCTTGGGGGAGAGTGGCTGGAAAGCTGCCCGGCAGAAGAGGACCTGGAGGTGCTGGTTGACAGCCGGCTGAACATGAGCCGGCAGTGTGCCCAGGTGGCCAAGAAGGCCAACAGCATCCTGGCCTGTGTCAGAAATAGTGTGGCCAGCAGGAGCAGGGAGGTGATCGTGCCCCTGTACTCAGCACTGGTGAGGCCGCACCTTGAATACTGTGTTCAGTTTCGGGCCCCTCACTACAAGAAGGACATTGAGGTGCTGGAGCATGTCCAGAGAAGGGCAACGAGGCTGGTGAAGGGTCTGGAGCACAAGTCTTATGAGGAGCGGCTGAGGGAGCTGGGGTTGTTTAGCCTGGAGAAAAGGAGGCTGAGGGGAGACCTTATCGCTCTCTACAACTACCTGAAAGGAGGCTGTAGTGAGGTGGGTGTTGGTCTCTTCTCCCAAGTAACAAGCGATAGGACGAGAGGAAATGGCCTCAAGTTGCGCCAGGGGAGGTTTAGATTGGATATTAGGAAAAATTTCTTCACCGAAAGGGTTGTCAAGCATTGGAACAGGCTGCCCAGGGAAGTGGTGGAGTCACCATCCCTGGAGGTATTTAAAAGACATGTAGGTGTGGTGCTTAGGGTCATGGGTTAGTGGTGGACTTGGCAGTGCTAGGTTAACGGTTGGACTCGATGATCTTAAAGGTCTTTTCCAATCTAAACAATTCTATGATTCTGTGATTGATTTCATAATGTTCTTGCAGGCAAGTGATGAAGATGCTGCCTCACCTTTAAGTTGTACTTGGGACTTAAGGGAAGCTCTCTATGTCCATTGGAGAGTGACTTGAACATGAAGATGAGGGGGAAGATAGGGAGAAAGCTGAGGTTAAGATAGGGAAGGCTCCTCCAGCTATTGTGGCTTGGATTTTTGTTTTCTGATTTGTTGTTTGTTTGTTTTAGAAACTAGTTGTCTCCTAGATTTAGATTGCCACCATCAGTTGTTATAGATGTTAAGACTCCGCTCTAAAGCAGAGACTCCAGTGTTCAAGTAAACAAAACCTATTGTATGCACAGTAATATACTTCAAATCTTATGATGTCTAAGGGTTTATAGACTTCACTATGCTGAAAGACCTTGTGAAGCAATTACAGCACTTGCTGCCTAATTTCAGCACAAGTTTCTGTGTGTGCTGCTGTAGAAATAGCATGTGAAAAAGAATCTGGTTTAGTAACATGGTTTGCCAGTTTGACCCTTTGGCTCTCTGCTATGTCCTATCTAGAGGATAATGATTTAAGTGTAGAGTGAAATCTTAAAACTTGTGCTGAATGCTCTTGCTTTCGTATTTTTATATAATTTTCAAGAAGGAGCATTGAATTAATATTCAACACTGGTTGTATCGCCAAAAAAGTATGTTAATATAAAATGTATTGAATTTTAAAATAGAAAATCAGAGTCCTAAGAAACATTAGCAAAATAGGAAACATACAAAAATGTTTGAAAAGATTTAAGAACAATCCAGTCACTCTTTACATCAAATGGTATTAGCCTTAACTATATTTCATTTGCAGTAAATCCATGAGGGTTTGTTGACTTTTTTTTTAAGTAAGTCTTTCTTTGGCCGTCATGAGACAATAGAATCTTTTATTCTCTTCATCTGATTTAAGATGCACCTTAAAGGGCAGACTCACCTTAAAAATATGGCCATCTTTGGCCCATAAAGAATTATTTTTGTGCTAATGGATTGGAAAGATTGCCTACAATAATTCTTTTCATAGAGTTGAGAAATACATATCATTTCATTACATGAAAGACAGATATTACTTTCAAAGTCTTATAGTAGTGCATCTGCTGTAATCAAAAGCTTGTCAGTCAAGTAAAATGCTTTAGAAGAATTAGACTTAAAAGTTATCATAATGGCTTTGATTTAACCTTCTTCCTGATGTATATTTTGTTCCTCTTCTGAAGTGCAATCTTCACATAAACTAATGTAGTTAATGACATTGAAGTATGTTCTCTTGACAGTCAGATGGGTCTATGGACTGCATATAAATCACTCAACATATATTTCTTCTATAGTGCTTGTTTACTTGTAGATACTTTTGTAGGCCTGTTGGGTGCATTTGGTAGGTAACTATTTTTCTTTCAGCTATTTATACTTTACCTAGCCTTACACATTTAATAGGACCATACTGTATCCAAGTTAAATTGGTGGTACTTCAGGACATGGTTTAGAGGGCATGGGTGCTGGGTTGACGGTTGGACTCGATGATCTTAAAGGTCTTTTCCAACCTTAATGATTCTACGATTCTATGATTCTAAATCATCTGAGAGTCTTGGAATCACTGAATAAAAATTCTCAATGTTTTCTTCATTTTCATTTCTTTGCTGTCTTACTGTACCTGAATTTAAACAACAACAACAAAAAGTTTAGGAGTTTCTGAAAATACTTACTTAATTTCAATAACAATTTAAAAAATCAGTATTTTATTAATCTGTTTTGGCTCAGAGACTGGTTTGCCTGGAGACAGGTGTAGATATTAAAATTCATCTTAATTACAAAAGACTACCTAATGAAAACTCTTTTAACACAACTAGAGTTAGCTGGAAGACTTTTTTGTACTGCTTCTCATGATGAAAGATGCCCTGATAGCGAAATGAAATCCTTATGGCACTTCTGGTAAACCAGCTGTAAGCAGATAGATACTGAGTTCATACATTTAGGTTTTCATAAAGAACAGATTTCATCAACTGTATCTCTCATATTAATTTTCTTTATTGATACTAATTAAAAGTGGTTAATTTGGAATGTGATTTTTATGAATTTTGGGGATTGGATCTTAAATTAGGAACTTGAGGAGCTCAGGACATTCTTTATTATGTTTGCGTTTTCTGGGAAGTTGAAATTACACAGTGCTTCACAAGATGAGATAATTAAAATTCTTCTTGTACAGGATATACTAACATCTAGCTGCTACACAATGTTGGAATGCAGTTTTATAATCAGATACAATTTTGAAGACCCAACAAATGTCTCTTCATGCTTTTTAACCATATACTTCAGTTGCACTTTAAATTTAAAATTTCTTAAAACAAGAAATCTTTCCTATCCATTACTGGAAGACATTACTGTTTCCAGGAAAAATTTTCTGTAGATAAGCAATGTATATTGTGCGTGATACAATCTAGTGGCTCCTCTTCCAAGGACCTGGCTGTGTAGTGGGGTTTTTGTTTATTTGTCTGTTTTAGAACTGCCTGAGGGTATTGCTGTGACTTTCTGTGTGGTTTTGCTCTGTGTCTTTGGAGTTACTGTTTCTGCAATTTCACAGTGGCAGTAATGTCAACGTGCTTTAGTTGCAGAATGCATTACTCTGCATCCCTATGCTCACTTTCTTGTGAATTATCTGCTCTTCCTAATAAACCTTTTCTGGGGTAATTTGTGATGCAAACAATAAATGGTTGGCAAAATAATTTTTAATCATAATGTTTAGTCTGCATATTGCTAAGGAGAGGGGCAGTCAACAAGTGTCATCTTTTTTATTGTAACCTCAGTTGTCCTGTATTTCCTACTTTGTTTAGGATCTTCAAACTATTCAATCTCTTGCCAGCCTGTCTGTTCTCTCCTGTTCCTCGTCTGCAAGTCAGAAAAATCCCTCCCCAGCAAAGCTGCTCCACTTCTTCCCCATTTTTCCTGGACCAACCTGCACCCTCCCCTAACAATTCTCAGGCACAGTTCAGATGTTGGCAAGAGCTGAGGAATCGAGAGGGAGTTGGATGTTGCCACCAGCATTTAGATCATGTTTTCCTGTGTGCTTGTAGGCTGTTTCATGCCATCTGGCCTCGTGGCCAGAGAACAGCCCCAGGTATTAATATAGGCATGGCATTCGTGGTCTAACGTAGTTGAATCGCCAGTCTGTCCAGCAAGACATAACTTTGATGACTATGAAGGTCATTAAAACTCAGTACCAGTTTGTTCAATGAGTCACCTTAAAGTACTTCTGAGAGGACTTGTTTAGATTAATCATGGACAGTTATTGACTCCTGTATGGAGAATTGTTCAAGCATTAGATTTCCACTAGATGCTGAGGCTCTACTCCGAAGTAAAAAGTCTAATCTGCAGCAGAGGTTTTACTATTACACAAAGACGCCAGCGCAAAAGGATGACAAGAAAAGCAGAATACCAGAAACTAAATTAAGCTCACAATATGGAATTTCAGGGTCTGAAATGTATTTCATTTTCTGCTGAGTGGATTGAGGGTAAACAAAGCATTATGTGTTTAAGTCCAATTCTAAATCCGTTCTGGAACTAGAAAATCAGCAGTTCTCTCTTTAGAAGCTAGTAATAATGTAATTGAAGTTTAGATTTGTCATACTAAATGTTATGGGACTCTTAAGAGTAGTGTTGCAGTTTGTCCTTTGTCTGGTTTCAGGGTTAAGAATACTTCTGCATAAGCTATTGTTATATTTTGATTCCTCAAAGTTGAAAGCCCATCCTGAAAGAGGTCTCAATGACTGTGTAAACTTCACTCAGCAGCAAGAAGAATGATGGTGTTGGAGATAGAAAAGGCTGAGGTAGTCAATGCCTTCTTTGTCTCAGTCTTTACCTTCAGGAGGCCTTCAGGAATCCTAGGTCCCAGAAACTAGTAGGAAGGCCTGAACTAAGGCAGACTTACCTTTGGTACAGGGATAACAGGTTAGGGAACATTTTAAACAAACTGGCCATACATGAGTCCATGTGACCTGATAGGATGCAACCACAAGTGCTGAGCAAGCTGGCTGACATCACTGTCAGGCCAGTCCTGATGGTCTTTGAAAGCTCATGGCAACTGCGGGAGGTTCCTGAGGACTGGAAGACAGCAAATGTGACTCCTTTTTTCAAGAAGGCCAAGAAAGAGGACCCAGGGAACTACTGGCCGGCCACCCTCACCATAATTCTTGGGAAAGTGATGGAGCAAATGATCCTATAACCCATTTTCAAACATGAGAGAAGTAGATGACTGGGAGCAGTCAGCATGTTTGTATGAAGGGGAGATCATGCATTACCAACTCAGTAGCCTTCTAAAACAAAATGACTGGCTTGGTGGATGATGGGAGAGCAAAAGATGCCGTTTATCTCAACTTTAGAAAGGCTTTTGGCCATATCTCCTGCAACATCCTCATAGACAAAATGATGAAATCCAAACTAGATGAATGGACAGTGAGGTGTGTTGAAAACTGAGCTGCCAGGCTGACTGGGTTGTGATTAGCAGCACGAAGCCTAGCTGGAGGTCAGTCACTATCAGTGTAGCCCAAGGGTCGATACTGGGGTTAGTACAGTTTAACAGGAATCTCATGAAGCTCAGCAAAAGAAAAGTCAAGTTAATACGATTTCACCACAGTTTTGTTCAAAATTTCCCCTAAAAAAGTTTGGTTCATAATCCACTCTATTACTGAAAATCATACCAATTCTCTTACTCCACTTTCCAAGATTATTGTAACTGTTTAGGCATTTCCTGATTCTTCTTTTTATTGCCAGTCTTCCCCACTAAATATTACCAGACAACATCATCTACTGTTTTTTTGCTTTTTGTGAAAGATAAATGGTAAAACTGCCAAGCAATCCTATAGACCTACATTAAACTTCACTGTGTGTTGCCTATAGGCAATGCCCGTTGTTGCAGGAGTTGCAGACAGCTTTCTTTTCTCATCTCCTTTGCTTTCCTCCACTCCTGATACTTGCGGGAGGAATAGCAGAAGGAACTTGCATGTGCAGTAGCATTGCTCCATTCTCACAGTAGAGGTCTAGAAGGAACAGGTGCAGTTCCTTCAACAGATTTATCATCCTTTTTATTAGGTGGTTTCAGGTTTTCACTTTGATCCCAATTTTAGGTGTAGGTGGCTAAATTTAGTATTTAAAACAGTTTTTAGGGAAATAAATAGTCTATATTTATAAATAGAAATAAATAGGTTATGCTTCAACCTATGATGATGGTAAGAAATGGCTTTGTGCTCTCCTAGTGGCTTTGCATCTTAAAAGGCTTGCTTGTCCCAAAAGAGGAACAGCCTGTGGAGAAAGCCAGCATCACTGTTTTGGGGGTTTTAACTAGGAGTGTTTTCTGATCTGGACAACTGGGGTGTCATCTTTCCAAGCTCAGACATTTGCTGAATAGATATCCATACCTAAGCTAGTTGCTTCAAGCTCCCTTTACAGTCATTGGAGAGAAACAGGTATTATTAGAGTTTAATCCATGTGATCTGTTGTAGATGTCAGTGTTAAAATGGGATGAATCAGCTCTTATTTCTTCATATTGACTAGAAGACATCCAAGCTGAGTAGCTGAAATGGGGTTATATTGTTGTAAACATCTGCATTAAGTCAAATAAGTTCCACCTCTGTAGTCTACCTTTATCTTCTCCCTTCTAGCCAAGCAAGGGACCATGTACAGACATACAGAGAGAAAGTGAAGGGGTGAATTGCTTCCATTCTTTCATAGATTGATATCGCCAACTGTTTCCTCTGTGCAAACAGTGTTGCTTGCCCCTACATCTGTGATTCATAAGCCAAGCTCTCAAAATTATGACATGATTATTTCTGAAACCTCAGGTTTTAAAATAATAAAGCATGGGGCTTGCGTGCTTCTCAATCATAGGTTACTGTTGTCTTTTTTAATAATTATTAGTTACAATGTTTGTCCATATTCATGAACCCATGAACCTCATGCATTTCACTTTATTTTTAATAAAACATTATTGATTCTCCAACATTATGTTTACTAACACAAAATTCAAACATCTTGAATGTAAAGTGCCTCTTTATACACAACCATTTTTTTGGTATTCCATCAGTGCTGTGAAACTTATTCTGCACTTTATCGCCAACCAGGGTGGCACGCTGAGGTGCCTCCCTCACCTGCAGAAGTTATAGACTGTAACTAGCATTGATGCCAGTTGCCATAGTCCTGTTTTCTGCTCTGTGAGCTCTGAACTGCTTTAAGTAACTTCTTATGGGTATTCTGGCATGTTAAGTACACAGTGTAACATCCTTACCTCCCCTTATTGTTAAAAAAAGCCCCAGTAAATCCCTTATCTTACATCCCCATCCATTCATGCCTAGCAGAATGCTGGAAAACATTGAAATACAAAATATTATATGCATACTATTTACTCCAGAGCTTAAATGACAGTCAGTCATGTGTTAACGACAAATGGGACCTCTAACAGTATTCTGATGCAATGTTGTATCATCAGTTGGCTTCTAGAGAAGTTTCCCCCAGAACTGAAGGGGTGGTACTGTCTTCTTTCATTTGTTGCTCCTGTTTAGGGCAACTCTAGAAGAAATTAATGTCACAGTCGGTGTTCTGCATTTGACTGTAGTGAGCCTGTGTAACACATGCACAATGTGTACAACAGCATAATATGTCCCTGTTGTGAAGATATCCTCTAAGTTTCAGAAGACACCAAGACATCGCGGTCTAGAATGACCTTTCAAAGAGTTGGGGATTTTGTCTGTTTGAAGGCTTTACTGTTTTGTGAAGGGCAAAATAAGACTTCTTCCAGAATTTTTGTGGGTGAACTTGATGCAAACAAACCATTGTGAAAAAGGAATAAAATTAGTTATGTGTTCTGACAATATGAATGACACTTAACGCTCATTTAACTACCTTCAGCTCAAATTAATATTCTTTAGCATGCTGAGCGCTATTTCTTTGCATCAATCAGGTGCTGAATGCAAATTCTTTTCATTTCATGTATTATAAGTACGCTTCTTTGTAAAGACCTTTGGATTGTTCAGTATTTAAGATGAATTTGAAAGGAGAAGGTTGCTGCATGGAAGCTCCTTTCCATATCCCCAGAGAAACACATTAAAAGGGAATAATATGTATGTTCATATATACTGATAAGTAAAACATATTTGAGATATTTAATTCATGGTTCCATATTTTTTTTTAATTTTTTTTTTTTTTAAAAAAGATCACCATACCTACTATTCAGCAGTCGAAATTCACTTTAGGTACAGATTGCCAGCTGTGTGTCCATGGGCACAACTACACTGAAGAACTGATTATAGAGGATCTTTTGGCTAGGTATGCTCCTTTTTTCTCTGGAGCTGACCTTCCTCTCTTCTACATTTCATTAGCTGGGTTCTGCCTGCTGTCAGAGCAAGTCTGTGTGGGCTGTTCTGCCACCAGTGTTTATCCCAGGGAAGAAAGCTGCACCAAAACCCTGTAAATTTGCATTTATATTCCCATACCCCAGAACTGTAATGACTGGATTTTGTTTTAAGTTTCTCTGTGTATTTTGTGAATAAAATTTCTTTATTTTTCTCTTTATGCCATTTTCAATCTGGTTTTCTTTGTGTCATATATGGAGTAGGCAACGTAGGGTTCTATATCAGCTTAATAGTGTAATCCGCTGATGAAACCTCACAGAAACAAATACGAGTTGCAGTAGTTGCTCTTTAATAATAGTGTACAGCCTGTTGTCCACATAGATGGATATCTTAGATTAATTATTTTGATCTGATTGTATATTATTGAGAATTAGTAGTGTTGCGTATGTAAGTATATGTGAAATGTTATGTTTGTGTCTCATAGACTTGAGCTGACTCCATACGTACCTGTTTTAGCATTTCCAAATAGTTTAACCTGGTTCTAGCATTACCTGTAATAGCTCTGCCAGAAGGTTTTTCTGTTTTGTCTGGCTTCTCTGAATTAGTGTACATGGACCAGAAATAAAGACATTCTCTGACCTGACCTATGCAGGAGATCAGACTGATTATCACTGTCCATTCTGGCTTTTAAAATCTTCAAGCTCATTGTCTGGCAGTGCTTTTTGCAAATAGACCTAGACTGTACCTGTTCCTGCGACAGCCGAAGTTTACTAAAGGCTCAGTCAGAAAAGTGGCTTGGAAGAATGTTCTTACTATAAAATGCAGTGCCTGTTACAGGTATTTGTAAATGCATATGAGCAGTTGGGAAAGCTATTTAACCGTGTAATACCTATGAAAAGTATATCTTTGATTTTTTAAACTTTTTTTTTTCAGTGTAGAAACATTATTTTCCTTTGTTTCTTTTCCCCACCTGAACACCCATGCAAACCTTCCTTGTGGTAACCATAGTGATCATGTGCCTCTGTGGGGAGACTCATAACCTCATTCATCAACTGAAGGTAACACTGTAGCCCCAACCGTATTCCCAAAAACACACACCCCCCAAATCAAATTTCTGCTCCTAACTAGTGCCACCGTAAGGAGACCTGATGGAAATTACGGGGGAAAGAGAGAGGCTGGAAGAACTTCACAGCTTTTCCAACAGTAGCACAATCTTAGATTAGCTTAAGTCAAACATGAAAACACACCCCGGGTTAAATCTGGTGTATTACCAGAAGAGGAAGAAGTATCCTTACATTCTTGGAGAAGTTTCCATTTTATAAAGGATTCTGTCTGTGCTGCTGCTATGTTTTTAGTTCACTGAATTAGTCAGTAGCTAGCGATGACCTCCCTTGATCTGTGGAAGAGTTCAGGCAAGGTTTGTGCGTTCATGCCTTGTGTGAGTCGGGAGGATACAGTGTCACTGAGCACCAGTACCTGACCAAGCATAAGCTCAAGTTCCACATTCCGAACCGCAACCCAGTGCTGCTTGCAGCTCCACTGCAAGATTTCAAAGCAGGTGAATCCCAGTTGTTATTTTTTATGATCACCATTCTCTTTTGAATTAGGTTGTTATAAAAGTTAACTGGGTTTTCTCCAGATCTAAGCATCATATTCAAATACTTGAATAAAAGTAGTCTGTGTCAGTGGATTGTTTTCAGTTATATGTCCTTTGTTTTAGATTTCATACGGCTGAGAAGCCAAACCAGAGATGAAAAAGAAAGAACCTATTTTCCTCTTCTGATCTGGTGAAAGAAAAAACATGGGAGAGGATGAGATCTACTCATTTTAATAACTTTTAAAAAAATGAGTTTAGATTTTCAAAGCCTTTAATGATGCAGTGGACAAACAAGTACTAGGTGTTTGATACTTAACCAGATTAGGCACTTATTAATCTACAAAGCAAGTGTTAGATATTTCAGGAGCTAAATACGTTTGAAAATCTAGCCTGTGGTGACTCAAAATCATTAATCATTTTAAGTGTAGTTAAAGTAACTATAATTACTACTGTCTTTACTAGGAAATCATTCAATTTTAAATGTGACTTATCTTCTTGTGCTTTCTTCCCTGTGTACTAAGCCCAAAATAGTGTTTTTTTTCTTTTAGTTAATAAAAAGCAGATTGTAAATTTTGTTTTGTACATTTTTTCACTAAATTGCAATTTCCATTCAAATGTAGCATGGGTGAAATCTTGAGTAACATTACCTTCTTAAACAGGAAGAAGGTCATTGGCCTTTTTCCAACATAAGCAGGGAGCTGTGTTAGACCTCGTAGCTCTCAGAAAACCAAGATATTTTTTCGGTTAGCAGGAAGAGACAGACTCTGAGGGATATAAAAGACCCAATTACAAAGACTGCACGTATATTTAACTTGGCCTGTGTGAGGACACTGGTGCTTCTATAGAGAAGCAGCAAGTCGGAGGATGCTGAAGCTCAGTTATATTGCCTGTGCCCAGATGGAAGATTTGCTGTTGCAAAACCTTCACCACAGCAAGGGAGAGCCCTTGCCCAAGTGCTCATCGGTTTAAAAGTACTATGTTGAGGGGGGAAAAAAAAACAGCAAAGAAAAACTCTGTCTCTGAAATTGAGATCTTTCCTGCCACAGGTTACTTCAAAAGGTGAAACAATACGTCCTTATAGATAATGTTTTAATTAAAAAAAAAAAAAAATTTGCTTCCCTATACTTTAAAAAAATACAGAAAAGATTTTGCAAGTCAGAACAAGCGTTCTTATGTAAGACCAATGAGGTTTTTTTGGTTTTTTTTTTTAACCAAAGTGTTACCTCTTATCTACCCAGCATCTAAGCATGCCGTTGTGCAAGTAAGGATATTACATAGTAAACCCTGTATGCTGTGTCTCACCAGCACTTGCCTAGGAGGGTTATACGGGAAGGGATTTCAAAACTACATGAAACAAGACACTTTCCCTTAAACAACTGATTAGGATTGAGATGGTTTACTGGCGTCAGTTCTTCGAAGAACAGAGAAAATAATTTTGATAGTAACAGGAGAGCACTAAGGCAGAAGCTGTAACCGAAAGGTTGTCTGCACGTAATGAGGAAGAACGTGAGAGAAAAACAACCATGAGAAACAGAAATTTCACTGTAAAATCATATGGCCTGATTTTTCCTGACACTACCTCACTGCAGTTGTTTATATAAAGTTGCTGTAAAACAGCCAGTGGTTTGAGTCATGAAGATTTTTGCTGATAGCTATTTATGTTTACTTTGGATATACAGAAATATTTTCAAAAGGATAAAGGGCATGGTGATTGACAGCCTAGCTATTAAAGGTGTCAAGTGAGCTAAGAAGTGTATGTTCATGTGCATGCCCTGTTTATAAACTGCAGTCAGGGGAAGAAAAATATTTTTTTTGGTCTACCACCTGGCATGACTTCTTAGGTAAAACTGATTTTTGAAGCATTACTTCTTTCCACCTTGAAACAAAAAAGAAGTTTTAAAAGTTGTAGATGTTATTCAGCTGAGTCATTAGGTCCCTGGTCTAACTGGAGGTAGCGGTAGTCTGAGCTACCTGAACCTGAACTTTGGATCTTGCTGTTAGCACTTCTCAGTAAAATGAGAAGAAAGCTCCTTATTCCGTAAAGAGCCAGGGCTCCAGCTATGCCCAGCACGTCACTCACAGCAAGGGCCTGAGTCCTCCTCTGAAGGATGTACAGATTGTTTGCGACGGTGTGTGGCAGTACGTGTCAGGGAAGCAGGGAAAGTTGATGCAGTGATACATACAATTTGATACTTCTTCATCATTTGAAAGAGGGTAAAAAATGTTGTTAGTTATCTAAGATCAGCTAATCCTGACAGCGCTCAGTTTCCCTGTTTCAGCCGGGTAATTCTTACGCAGGTGTTGCAAGAGGTAGCATTTTTTGGAATAATTCAGAGTGAACGTTGTATGCATAAGACCGGTCTGAGGGAACTGTGGAGGCGTTTGCGTGACACTGGCACGCGTGTGCCAGCTCAGACCCCACGCCTGGCTGCTCTGACGGCCTCTATCTGGGAGGGGGCAGAGCTCGATACCTGATAGGAAGGTGTAAGAGGCCGCATGTGTAGTACAGTCTGATCCCATGTCCATCTCATCTTGATCTGGAGTAGAGGGAAGTTGGTTGAAACCCTTCCAACACGTTTATTCTCATTTTATGAGAGAAGTAAAAAATCAACTTCTCTTCTAAGGTTGATATTGCTAGTGGATCAAAGGGACATAAGCAGATGGATACCTTTCTACAGAGTAATGAAAACGTTGAGGTGTGAGTATCCAAATAGGTCAGCCAGAAAGGAAGAAGTGTTAATAATTAAAGACAAAACTAGAGAATGGAAAGGAAAGTTTAAAAAAAGAACAAGTAAGCAAGTTATCACAAGAGCATCTTATTTAAAGTCAGGGAAAGCTTTAAGAACTGCTGTGGCAAAATTAAGAGGAAGAAAATATAACTGTAAATGTATTTGAGATTCAGGAAAACATTTGTTAAAAATCACACTGCAAGAAGTGCATACATTGAGATAAGAACTGTCTGAGGGGTGGACTAGTATTTGAGAGCAAATTGGAGCTACTGCACTGAAAATTCCTCTCCTAATTAGATAATCAATGAAAACATCATACATGGGCAGCATGTTACAGGGAAGTATCTTGTGGAAAATGAGTATTTTGAACATGTCATTCTACAGGGAAGACAAGATCAGGAAAACTAAAGTGTGTGATGTGGTTTTTGTTTGGGGCAGGGATTTGGCATCAGCTCACCACTCCGAATGAGTACAAGCGCCTCCTTGTCTGCCTCCCTCTGTGTCCTGTCACATCTCTGAAGGGTCAGGAGCTTTTCCTTTTCCAAGGCAGGTTCCCAGCTGGCTGCCTCCTGCATGCCTGGGGAGGGAGGGGAGAGGGGGGTTTGCCCCGGCTCCATGGCCCTGGGGGAAGAGGGGGAAATCTGTGCCTGAACCTCAGGGTGTGCCTGCTAGTGGCGAGCATGAGAATGAGGAGAAGAAAAGCTGAGAAGTCTTATGATCTCACCTATAGTAACATGCAGTAATTGTTAGCTATCCCTAGAGACCCTCTGGAAACAAGCAGGTTGCTTTGAGCGACCTGATCCAGTGAAAGATGTCCCTGCCCATGGCAGAGGGTTGGACTATATGATCTTCAAAGGTACTTTCCAACCCAAACCATTCTGTGATTCTATGAATATCTAGTGATGGGCTCCAACCCTTCCCCTTTCCGGCTTCCACTTCTCTGCCCTCTCACAGAGCTTGCTGTGGGGAGGGTAGAAGACGTACAACTACATTGCAGAAGGGAAGTGGAAGAGGCCCTGATTACGACCTAATTACGGCCCCAAATTTTTGAGTATTTGGGGGTTCAGTCTGTGCATTGTGTAATGAAATTTCATAACTTGAGGAAAGGAGGGACAGCCACAACCCCTGCGTTCCCTCTGTCCTAGGCTCTGTGTGACCTGGTACCAATGTCTTAGGCATAAATTACCTAATGCAAATTATACTTTGAGTGGGTGGGTGGGGTTCAATCACTAAATCTCGTCTCTGAAGCAAGCACCCAAAATTAGAGGCACCATCAATGGCTGTTTGGAAATTTCCTGCTGTGAGGAAGTTCTGACATGTCATGCTGGGATGTTTGGAGAGTATGCTATGTAATCTTGTCTGTAAAATGTAGATAAGGGTTTGTAAGAAAACTGAGAAGGAAATAAGTTTATAGAATTCCAGTAATGGAAAACAGCTTTTTTAGGGATGGTACCTGAAAACTAAGGTGAAGAGCAGAAGGAAAATACTACTCAAGGTATTCTTCATGCCTGCTGATGCCTGTAGGCTGTGCTTGCAGGACGCAGGCTGCATTTTGACTTGCGCAGCAGTATTTCTTATGTCAGTGTTGCCTGAATCCATGCCCCAGTGGTAGCGGTGCAGATTTCAAATTGCCTTATAGGATGGCATACTTTTAGCACGTGTATGGTAGGTCTGGGCAAATGAAATTTGTTCCTGGCTGGCTGATGCTTCCAGAGGACGTTCAGCTAGGGAGAAACTCAGAGGTGAACACTGGAGTCCTAAGAGGACATGTCAGTTTGACAGCTCCAAAGCAAAGTCAAAGGAAGGATAATAATACTTTGAATCTTGAAGGCATAATTCCAACATTAACTAATTAATCCTCTGCAAAATGCCTAGTAGGTAGTTATCATTTGTTATTTACTGATAAGTCACAACCCCCTTACAACCTATTTAATTACTCTTACGAATTCACTGAACAATCTGAGGATGGGAGCTGGGTGATACATGAATCTATTATGTATCTATTAAAATATTTTAATTTTATTCTATTAAATTCTGTTTAATAGGCTTCTATTAAAATATTTTATATAATTGTACCCAAATTGCCTGATATCTTTTCTCCAGAAATACAAACATGTGCTTCATTTCTATGCTCCTATCTTCCATTCTGACACAGTTTACAATGTAAACACGTATTCTCTATGCATTACTGTTCTACGGCTTCTGCTTGTTTTGCTTTTCATCACTAGGTGGCAATATCTTAACAGTAAGTTACAAACACAAGGCAAAACAAAATGGTGCAGCAAAACTAGTGAGACATAAACTAAGAAGGATTTCTGTTGCTTTATTTAGAGCTTATCACATTAAATTAGGTTTGCTTAATGAAATCTTATTTTGTGCAGTGCTTTCTGTCACTCTGTACTTTTCATTTGGACCCTAGCAAGTTGTTTATTTTCCTTGTTAAATCGTGGGACATTATAGGTACATAGAGTTCAGTTGATTTAGATAACAATTCTCATTTTCATTTTAACAAAGGACATTAGTAAAGCATGCGTACAAGCTGTTTTATTAATGTTTGGCTTGAATTGTTTTGTGGTATGCAAGCTGTAATAAGAAAAGCAAAAAAACCCCTTGTAAATATTTTAATGTAAGGAAAGAAGTGCATAAACTCAACAAATGCCAAGTTGAAGAAAATAAATTCACTATATATAAATACTGTGGCTTTTTCTGCTTAAATGTAAAAATATTATTCCTTTTTTGTTGCTGGATTACACATGGACTTGTTGCTTCACAAATAATACAAAGACACATCATGTCTTTCATTGTTTATTTTTTTCCTCCTGAAACCAAAGGGAGCAAATCAGATATACCTAAACATAGGTGTCTAAGAGAAAGCCTCCAACTGCTTCAGAAGGCTGGGAATCTAATGTAGGTCTTACGTCATATCTGCCAATCTCTGTGAACAGCTCACATACCTTAGGGTATCTATAATCACACTAGACACCTATATTTAGGTACCTGAATACCATTAGACTATGACCAGTATCCATCTGAAAGCTAGCGCAGTCTTTCAAGAGTAGATCATAAAGAGGTTCCAAGTAGCTTTATTAAAGAAGGGAATGTGAAATCATGAATGCAATGCAATATATCCCAGGATGTGATAATATAATAGATCCTTTTTGTTTTCATCTGTTAGGTGTGTTCTGCACTGGAATCAAATCGATCTGGGAATCATTCTTTGTAGGGTTGCTTTATTTTGCCCAAAAGGACTAGATTGTATCAAAATCACAGACACCCTAATAAGCAGCCCTTGCTTATTCCTTGGGGGAAAAACTCCAGACAGCCAAATCTTTATACAAACTGTACCAGTGCAAATTCAAGCTGATTGCGTGGAAACCAGAGACACAGGTGTAATTCAGCATACAGCATTATCTGGCTAAAAGGACATAGCATTTGACCCAAATTAAGGAGGAAAAGCTATGTGATTTGGTGAAGCCATAGAAAATCAAAAACCACGTTAAAACTTCCAGCAGTTCAGTAAAACTTCGTCTGGCTTTGGGATCTGCGTCCACATCACTACCTGGAAGCTGTGGGGAGCTGGGCAGGAGCAGAATGATTGACAGCTAGCAAAGGTAGAAGCAAGGTATTAAGCACAAGCTGGGCAAATAAAGAGTTGTATTTTGCTTAAGTTTTTTGCTAGACTAGGGCTGAAGTGCTATCTTGCAGGATGACACTACAAGAGAGACTGGGTTATAAAGATGTATTGCTGCAGACCAAGGAGAGGCTTTGTACTGTTAGCAGATATTTGTGCACTCATAAATACAATCACCGTGGTTTATTGATGGAGTTTGGATAAAAGTCCTTAGAGATCAAAAATATAATCACCTGCTACATAAGTTAAAAGACTCATTCTGTTAGCGACAAATTTGGAACACACTGTTCTACTCACTGGTTTCTGCAACTAGAAGACAATCAGTGTGTGAGCACTAGGAAAGAAACTATGTGTACAAAATTTGAATCTATAGTTTATATTTGCTTTGTTACTGTTGTCATCCCTTAGAGGCCTTCAGCTACTCTTTGCGTTTAGCCTCAGATTCTGAAGAGTTCAGATTGCAAAATCCAAATAGGTCCTTTCATACCAAGCTAAAATGAGCCCTGAAAGATTGTGCAAGGACTGTGCTATATTCATATCTCCATATGCTTTTTTAAGGATTCCTGCAAGCATTGCTCAGAACATAGAGGACTAAACTGCCTGTATGACAGTTATAATTAGAAGTCACTAAAAATGTAAATGAAATGGGTACCTATGCTACTAAATATTAAGAATCTAAATAAAGTACCCCATTTACAAAAGTAGTTACCCTAAGTATCATGTGTAGACAGTGAAGAGAAATAGGCTGCTTTGGAAAATAATTGTGCTCTGTACTGGAACTCTTGGGAACTCTTGAGTCATGCTGAAGGCACTCACCTCCCAGCGTAGGCATCTAAGCTGGATGCCTCAGGATAGGTATTGTGAATACCTCCAGCGGTATGTAATTTTGTTATTCTTTTTCTTTTACTGAGCGAAAGTTTTGGAAGTCTATTTTTCAGATGTTTTGCAATGAAAATATCTGTTCATGCAGTGTTCTGCACATGAGAACACTTCTGACCATGCTGATGAACAGCTTCTCCCAACCTGTTTTTTCCAAAGTTGGGGTGTGGAAACTCCACAGACTTTGTTCAGCCAGAGAAGGGTATAAGCCAGGTACCCAAGGCTCCTGGATATGTGCTACCCTCTGATCTCAGAAAGCAGATGAGAGAACAGAAGGTGCACTGCATGTCATGAATGTGGAGTTTGAGTTACATGCAAATGTTTATAATTGAAACAATGCTTTGTTATCATGGTAATCAGCAGGTGCTTCATCATGGTAGGTCTATGAAGAGCCTTACATTATGGATCTATGATTTCTTATGGTCAAAAAAATGTTACATTGTCATTAATTTATTGTAAACTCCCATGTAGTAAAATCATAAAAAGAAGCCCACTGTATTTGTAAACATGTAAGACTGTAATATCCATCATCAGAAAGCTTACTTACACTGACAGATTTTGTATGCTTATGCCTGTCTATCTTTCACAACCTGGAATACATAATTAAATTCTAAATATCATAAAGCCAACAAGAATTAAAGTGGAAGCTGTATAACTTCAAAACTTCTCAGTCTTGTCAGCCTCCCTAAAATAAGTTCAGAGCACTAGATTAAAATGCTGCTGTTTCTGCCATTTCAGTGTGTTATACCTGTTTCAGGAGTGTTTGCAAAATGTGAGCAAAACTGTAATATTATCTGGAGGATGTCCTATTTGAGCAAATTTAGACTGGCAAATATTTAAATGAAGTTTAGCGTTTAAAAGTTTTTTTAATATTTTATGATTATTTAATGATAGAAATTGGTAAGATTTTAATTGGTTATACTTCTAATTTTAAAGAAGCTGTTAGAGCAAAAGTTAAATTCTTTTAACTTTTTAGCATAAGAGGTTTATGTTCTGGGTGGTACTTTCTAAAGCAGAACTGATAATGGAGGAGTATCAACCCTGAGGTAAATTTTAACAATAGTATCGAATACCGTGCTGTGAATGCCTGTATTAAAGTAGTGGGGCAGTTTTTCCTCTTGTAGCTCCTTAGACTGCTCTGTGGACTGAAAGCAGTTCCTTAGCCTGTACCTCTCCTTAGTACAATTGTGAGATCAGGAAGCGTAATGTAACAGTTGTATTCTGTATGAACTCTTTCATACGATGCCAAAAATATACAATCTAGGAGTGATGTCATTTTTCTTTAATATGCTTTGTCTTAAGACATCCATTAAGTTGTTCAATATTTTAGTACAACAGCATATTGTCAGTGGAAGTGCACAATAGGCAAATGTGTTCTTCAGAAAGAATACTAAAAGGTGAAAGCAGTGAGATTCTGCATTGTATGTTAATGTTGTGATGCAATGTTAAAAAAAGACATGAAATGGAATTACTTTGGCTCCAAATCACTTCTGAGAAAGTCGGTAAAAAAGGTGCTAGGGGATCTGCCACTCCTAGACAGAAACCTGAATGTAGCTATAGCCTTTTTAATGTTAGTCCGCAGGGAAGTGCAAATAGGCATTGGGTGATACTTGAACATCCCAGACACAAACTCTACTTACAGTAGTCAAATCCAGATATCCCTGGATGTGATAACCCATTTATTTCTTTGCCAAATGATCACAAAGCCAAGAAGAGATTGTGCTGGTTAGACTTGATAACCGGTGAAGACCAAGAAGGACAAGTGACAGGAACATTATTGGATCATGTTTGTACAAGCTGATTCGGGATAAGCAAGGATAGGCCTGCAGTTTTGAAGAGACAAACTATGAGAAATAAAAGGAATTGGTTAGGGACAGTGAAGAAATCAGGGACTCGCCTATGGGGGGTGTCTGAAATTTCTTTAACTTGAAAGCACCAAAACCAAACAACCAACAAATCCTTGAACTTTTCATTCTGCCTGGGAGGGAAACGTGAGACCCTCAGGAGCATCCCACAGGTTCCCACCAGTCAACCATCTCACCTGGTATTCTCTTCCCGACAGCAGCAGGAGAAGATGCTGTTTGGGAAGAGTGCACATGGGCATAGCCACTTTCTGGAGCCCATCCCTCTCCTATGCCCCAGTGTGCGCATTGCTGTATTAGGGATGTTAGAGGGGAGTACTTTCCAGCACGGTCCTCCTAGCATCCTTTATAGACCTAAATTTGTGTTTATTATCAGCATTTTGAAGCTGCTAATGCTGTCTACCTCCACGACCTCCAGTAGCAACAAGTTCCAGAAGCTCACAACTTCCTGAAGAAAGAAACACTTCCTTATGTTTGTTTTAAACTGATCTCCCAGTCATTTCATTGAACGCCCCACCATTCTTATGGAAAAGGACTGCAGTTACTGGAAGAGTCTCCATTGCATTGTTAGCAAAGACAGCTGTGGGTTGGAGGTTAGAAGGTGTCAATTTAAAGTGAGCACTATCAAAAGTTCAGCTGAGTAAGACTATGTGAAGGAATTAAAAGCAAATAGTTAAAACGTCCTTGGTCCTTTACAATTTTGAAACAAGAACATCAATTTTAAAGGGTCCAGTATCAAATGAGGATGAGAGATAAAGAATAAGATATGACCACTAAGTGAATGCCTTCCCTTTATTTTCCATAAGGATGGGGCCTTGTAGAGGAACAGAGGTAGGAGGAATAATACAAAAAAAATAAAAAAATCAATTGTGAGGTGGGAAAAAACCTCAAAGATCTTCAAATTCACATTACAAAAACTAGATAACTTCCCATTCATAGTAACAGAAGAGTGGGCATATGAAGTTGCAGCTTGGGTAATAAATTTTTTGTTGAATCTATCAAAAGAGAGATTCTGTCTTGTAAATATAAACAGAATTTATGGGGGGAAAATGATCTCTATCAACAGAGAGACTGCTTGACCTCAGCCACACTCAAGGCTTTGAAACAAAATTTGGTGGGAGATTATATTTAAGGGTGTGGATTTAATTGAAAATTTGATAAAATCCAATCCAGATTTAGGAAAGACAGCTATTTTCAAATTAACCTTGTATTTTTATTTTCAACAAGAGAATTGTGATAAAATGAATATATCAGTCATCTTCAGAAAAGCATTTCATGTAGCACCACAGGGGAAATTATTACTTAAATCCTTGAACATAGGAATTAATGCAACATTTGAGAGGATGAATAAGGACTTCCAAACCTACCTGGCATTGTCTCTGCTGAAAAATCAATTAGTGGGATGGTAGGAAGTTATCAGTTCTAGGTCTTGGGACTTGCCATATTTGGTATTAAATTTAACTTTAATTGTAAAAAGTTGGAGTGTTCTGGTTAAAATGGGATGGTACGATGAGGAGGCATTGTCAGTGGGGGAGGACGGGAACACGGGGGGCTCAGAAAAGAAATTGGGGGCCCAGATGACAGCAATGGGATGATATTTAACAGTATAGGGAGGAAGAGCTGATCAAATCTCTTTGATAGCTGGTGAGATCAAACCTCAGATACTCTGAACATTTCTGATAGTCCGTGTTCACGAAAGGGTGTAAACTGGTTTTGAGTAAACTTCATTTAGGAATTGAAAGAAGGTTTATAAAGCGAGTTTCTACAACAGCCTTCCATTACTGAGGAAACAAAACCTTATCTCCAGATGAGGTATGTTTACAGAAGACATTTAGCATATTTTCAGTGAGAACTACAGGAGTTTGGTCTCAATGACCCTTGTGTTCCTCAGTTCCCAATCCAAACATCAAATATTCTGCATACTGAAACTAAAAATAACATGCAAATATAATTGCTGACAAAGTTTTTAGAAGAATCAGCAGCAGACAAGCTCTGTTTTGGCTCAGATACTCTAATTATGAGATGCTGCAGGAAATATATTCCACTAAGTGGGAGAAGAAGTACTGTTATTCCCAGGAAACAGTATCTGGAAGGATGGTATCAAGAATAGATGAAACAAAAAATATTTGGGAAACTGATTCTTTTTATTTTTCTTCATTACCATTAACATATGCATAGTGATGTACTGTGATTATTTGAAATAATACTTTAGGAATATGGAAATTGTAGCTAGCAATTAAGTATTTTGTAGAAAATACAGAGAGATTAACAAGCAGTGAATTGCTTCTGCCTCATTTTCTTGTGCGAATTCCTTATGTGAACTCAGTTCCTTTTTAAAAAAACATTATTCAAGATAAAAATGACATCAAACTGAGAATTTTCTGTGTCTCTTTTGGAGGTGAATACCAAGCAGTGAGCTCTCTGGTTTATGCCATTATGAATTCAGCTTGCTGTCTCTCATCTTAGTTGGGGGGGGGGGGGGGGTGTGTGTGTGTCAAGAAAAAAATGAGAACACGTTTTTCTGTAGCAGTGAAAGAAAAGCAGAAGCGGCCAGTCTGAATGCCGCGTTTTTAGTGCTCTGGAAGCGCTTCTCTTGTGCAACTGGCTGAGGGAGAGCCTTTTTTCCAGCGTCACTGCGATCAGATATCTGGGTGCAGCTCTGCTTTACCGCAGCGTGATGCAGTTGCGTGTAGTTCAGCGTGCTCTTCTTGGAAACAGGCGGAAGGAGAGCAGCTGACCAGAGCATGCAGAGGATAGTGTTAGAGGGTGGGTTTTCTTCCTAAAGCTAAAGAGTACGTGTGACATTCCTCCAGCTGCAGAAGAGACCGTTTCAGTGGGGCTCCAAGTTGATACTCGGTTCGCCAGAGGAGGTGCATACACTCGGGCTGTCAGCTTCTGGTGGGAAAAAAAGCTCCAGACAGGCAGACTGCATGTTATTAAAAGCACAGCTCAGACACCCTTCGGGAAGATACTCTAATTGTGCTTATGGAACAAGTGCTGTGGTACTGCATATGCCTTAACCGACCGGGAGAAATTTGCCTAGTTGTGGAATGGAATAAATGAAAATACATACTGAGGGGGTGAGGGAGTAAAATACTCCGCAGATAGAATTAAGTACGAGCCCCGGAGGAAGAGCAAAGGACAAAAATCTCATGGTGTGTTTTTGTTGTTGTTGTTGAGCGGCTTTTTTTTTTTTTTTTTTTTTTTTTTTTAAATGAGCTTACCTACCATGAACGGAAGAAGTGGATCTGCGGAGACTTCATTTCCTCCTCTGACCCCTCGTTTACATCACTAACTGGTGACAGTCACATCTACATACATAGTACCTGCCACTTCAGCTGCTCAGAATTATAGAAGCCTCTTTGTATGCAGCAGACATGGCTAGCCAGCAGGATTCAGGCTTCTTTGAAATCAGTATCAAATATTTACTGAAATCCTGGAGCAATAGTGAGTAGCAGAAGAGTAATCTTTTCATATTACGCATTGCTTGGTAAATAGCTAGGATAACCTAAAGGATAAAATCTTGTGTTTCTGTATGTTTGTGTTATATAAACCAAATAATTTTTGCTTTCGTCAGCTCTAAAAATCAGAATGTCAGAGATTTAAATAGGTTTCATTAACTGCAAAGGCTGTAATGGGATTATACTAGATTTTGCTTGATTGAATTCTGAAGTTAGTCTGCTTTCTGGCTCTCTCTCATAGTACATTGCAGGGAGTGCATTCCAAACAGCGTTTCCTGCCTACATGTTTATTTGATTTGTTCAGGCTTTATCTAGATATTTTTTAAAATGCTGTTTAATCACAAGGGTGTGGCATTGCTCAGAAGTTGGTTTTTATTAATTGCGCAGCGAGGACAAAAATATAATGATTATACTTCAGGTCTGAAAGTAATTATTTTAATGTGATGAAAAGCAAAACATCAGTTGCTTATAGCTGCACTTCCCACCCTCTATGGTGAATTTCAGAATCTTATGCAATATTTTCATCCAGAAAGAATCCATCTGTTTATCTAATCCAGGCTGGGTTTTGCAGAATGTAAACAAATGGCATTTTAGTCTTCCTTGGTCTTTTCAGTATTGCTGTTCCTGATTTCCATTGCTCTTTAAATCACCCACTCTTTGGATTTTTAGCAATATTATGTAATAAAGATTGCTGAATAAAATTTAGTGCTTGCAAATATATTCATATTAGATAAGATGATGGGATAACTTTGGCAGAAATTTGCTTTTTAATTTAAAATACATGAACAGTATATTCCTTTTCTATAGAAGCTTGTATTAACAGTGCTAGATCTCCATAATTAACTGTTTGTAAAAGATAGAACACAATGTCTCTGGAAAAATCCAGCTTGGCTACGTATGCAGTAAGGTTCTGATCATCCCACTATCTATAATTTCATAACTTCTGCATAAAAGACTAGTATTTTAAAATTCTATGGCGTAAAAAAAGGCAAAATCTGCTTAATACAAGGCGTGTGTCTGAATACCTGCAAAGAAATAAAAATAACACTATATTAGGTGTGTGACATGCACAGCTTGTCTTCATTAAATGATATCCATAGAAACTGTATTTTTCTAGGTCATTTGTAACCTCAGTAACACTGTAGTGCTTGTTTGAATCTGTTTTTCTACCACAAGTGTGAAGCCACCAGGGAATAATACTATTACCTAAACAGCATTGCTTATCTGCCCTCCTAAAATATTTAGTGTATATTCATTCAAATCACTGATCTCACAAGGGCTGAAAGGGAATTTTATGGTTTAGTTACCTTTTTGGACTAATGTTAATCAAATACTGAGAACATAAGTGTGTATTGTGACAACACATATTTTATAACAAGCTAGTCACAGTTTGTGACAGAAGAAAAACAAGTTCCTATGGTGCAGAAATCAAATCAGTTCTGGCATTATTTTTGTAATAGACTACTGTAACTTGAAGACTAAGTAAAACTAGTGTTTAAGAATATAAAAATGACTATATTATGGAATTAAATATAAGATTTTAATCTTTTTTTTCCTTTTCCTCTACATTGAAGTATATTGAAAGTATTTCGAAACAGCAAAGATGTTTCTAGTCTGAAATTAGAAGTCCTTAAATGAAATTCTGTTTTAGACAAATGGAAATAGTGTATGAGTAATTGGTATTTCTGACATTCTTTTAGCTGATAAACACGCCTTCTACTGTATTTGAGTAAACAGTAAGAGGAAATACAATAAATTAATCTGGGTTGACTTAAACTTGTTGCCAATTATATTTTTTTTTTGCTTTCAGTCTGGAAGGCTGTGTTCATAAACCTGTACATATCCTTTTCTAGCTGAAAAACTAACAGTTTGATAAGAAGACAGTAGGGAGTTCAGAAGACCTAGGGCTTTCTTCAGCTCTGCTATGTGATGGGTGGAGCAGAGGAAAACACTTCCCTTGCTTAAGAAACTGCTGGGAAGCCTGCACATGCATGCACAGGAACATGTTTTTTCAGAGAATAGGTGCTGTGTCTGCATACCCAAGAGCAGAAGTAAGCTATAAATTATGCTGTGGCATTTACCTAGTAGAAAGAGATCTAACATACTGTTTTAAAAGAAAAATATGTTTGGGTCCTACAGTATGTATTTTGCTCAAACGGTAATAGTGTAGAGGTGCTGTCCATGTATGTTTCTGTGAATTGGCACTTTAAAACAGTAGCTGTAAATAGCATTTGTCCTTCCCGGACGTTATAGTCCCACCAAAACCAGTCCTTTCTATTGATTTGTGTTTTGGCTTACACAGAGCATTAACATCTTTTAATAGATTGCCAACCGCACCCATTGCCCATACCATACCATGAAACATATTCAGTTATTCTACCTGCGATGACAATTTTCTCTGATTTTGCTGTCATCTAAGGTGTTTAACAAACTGGCATTCTTGACATGCTGGGCAGGATTTCGGTTCAGTGTCACTCAGCACTTGCAGAGGTGTTCACCTAGAATGCTGCTTCGATTTTCATGTTCATCAACCAGCTAAGGAGGCAGGTAATTTATGGGCACTGGAGTTGGTTCATTTTAGGTACTTTTAGCTATTGTAATCAGGGTGATACAGTCGGTGGTGTGTTCTCAGTGAGCATGCACTCTTGTTCCTAGGGGACAAAAAAGCCGAGTCACAGTCTGGCCTTTGAATCATCCCACCAAACTGAGAGACCTCAGAATACTCCTTTGTACAGCTCTCAAAACAGACTTCTGCTCTGCACATGTCAATAAGATACTGTGCATGTCATGCAGTTCTGGAAAATATTCCTGTAATGTGTTGGAGATGGGATAAGAATTGGGATTCTCTAGCTGGAAAATAAGAACAATCTTTTTTTTTTTTAACTGATCTCCTTTGTGTTCTGGTGTTTTCTTAAATATTAAAGTATTTTTGATCAACGCTGCATTATTCAACTGCAAATTCTGTATTAGTCAACAACTGCGTTAATCATTTGCATTATTTCTTTTTGAAATTACTGCTAAAATGGCCATGCTCACTCAAGGTGAGTAGTACTCACTTGGCCCACTGAGGTCAATAAGATGATGAGAATAAAATAGATCTCACCAAAAGTAGGGTGATTAAGAGTCTTCTCCTTAGATTTGTTACGGAAATATTGCAAAATACTTTTTAAAAATAAATATTTGCAATTTATTCAAAGAATAACATATGAATCCAAAAGTTGAGAATTTGAATCTGCTCTTATCTTAGACTGTTATTACTTTTGCAATGAATCAGATGGCTAGATTTAGTCTGAATTTAATTTGGAAATGCATTTTTCAAATTCATAATTAAAAAAAAGTCTGAAGACTAAAATTTTAAAAATTAAGCTACAAGAATCTGGAGTACCATCAGTTTAAACTGTAGGAAATTCTGTACTAAATGCTGTTTTTTGCAGTTTCTATGTCAGATCAGCAATTAAGTTTATTGTTCCTTTCTTGGAGGAAAGTATTCTGTAGAAGAATCCAAACGGCACAGGTAGATGGCTCACTTGTGCTCTCACAAGTCAGCTCTTACGTGGGCTGGTAGAAACTGCATTTCACTGTCTCCCGGTTACTAGAGATAGATTTTAAGGTGTCTTTTTGTGTAATGAAATGAGAGGGCACATTTTGCATAGTGAACATTTGAATTTTATTTGCCAGTTCTCATAGAATAGAGTTATCTTCAGGGCCTTTGTTTTAAGGATGACTATGCTTGTTTCTCAGTGCTTGGCATTGCCTACTTTTGCGTGGCTAGGTGTTTTTTCGTGTGGGCTTGCATTTAATTCAGATTCTGAATAAGGCCTATTTCAGTATCAGGTCTCTTTCCCACGGCCCATACTTCCCTGTCTTCTTCCACAATAGCCACCATCCACATCAAAATCCTCATATCATCACGCTCTTCACCTCTGTGCTGTACAAAGCCCACTGCTCAATGCTCCTACAGCACACCCATCTCTTTGTGCCCCCATGTGCCCAGTCCCTGTAGCAGTGGCTGGCAAAAACCACTCACTGTTTACTAGTGGTGGTAACATTGGAGACAGCTTAATCCTGGGGGCACTCAGGCACCCGCATCAGTTATTGCTCGCATGGCTCAAACACAAGAGCATCCCAGAACAGTCCCAGCAGGACCTCTGGCTGCTCCGCAGCTTGCTCGTCACGTACCAAGCTGAACGCGGTGCTAGCATCCAAAAAAGTTATGTTGTCAGAAGAGCATTAGGCATAAGAGGAACTTCTCGATGGCCAATGTGAAGCCTGGGGGGTTGTTGGCTGCCATGTAGTCCTTCATGAAATGAATGTAATACATTTAGCAATAAAATTCAATCTTTTTACAGAGAATATTCATGAAGTCCTATGTGCATGAGCAAGAGAAAGGGAAGGCCATGGGCAGTTTCTTAGGTAAAAGGCTGCATTGTGTGTAAATTCCGTGGTGCACTATTTTGATATTCTAGTAGGATTTTATTGTGCAGGAAGATGATCACAACTGTTTTGCAGGGGTTGCTTATCTGCAGGCAAACATAGACCTGTTTAAAGCTGAATGCACTAAGCACACCGTGCTATCAGACTTGGTGATTGTAGCAAGATACCAGAGAAGGAAAGAGGCTCTTCGTGTTTCTCAGTGCCCACTTAAACAAACACATTCACTGAACAAGAAGAACCTATCCTTCTTTCCTGCCCTCTCTCTTTCTCTGGCCTTCCCAAAGTGAGCTGCTTCAAGAAGCTGATGTGCTGCAAACTCGCCCTGCAGGGAAAGGATGGCGAGTGGGTGGCCTGCAGCTGGGGAAGGGGCAGGGACATGTGGCTGTGGTAAGTGGGAGAGCAGGCTGGCACTGACGGAGAAACTGCAGCCTGGGCTGGGGCCATGCTTGGACCTTCTCCGCTTGCTTGCTACTGAGGTCTTACCCTAATACACCTGCAGAAAGCTGGACACTTCCACAGCCTCCGCCTTTAGGGAGCCCTGGGGACGAAGGTTAGCATCTGCTCAGGCCTTGGCATGTGACTCTGCCTTGGACAAAGGACGCTATTAATTCAAGCTGTCTTGCTACATAAAGGGAATTGATTGCTCTATCCACTGAGCCTGCAATTAGGGTGCTTAGTATATTCTTCAGTGTTAAGTAGTCTGTGATTGCCAGCAGAAAAGTGACTTGCTTAATAGTGGCGACTGTTATCTCCCAGGACAGCCTGCTTTATATTTGTCTGCAGATGTGATCCTCTTCTTCACAGAGCTGTAGGAAAAGGTATTAAAGCAGAGTGTTTGGGCTGTGTTCTGGGTGGTAACCATTTTAGAATTTGCATTTTGACATGGTTCTTCTTAGAGGGGAAAATGGAAGTTTTATGACTTTGGGGACCTGAGAACTCTTAAAAGAGGATTTTTGTTTATTTTGTTGTTTGCTACTCTCTTCAGGACCTTCCAGAATTGTTTCTACCGCATTGGAAGGCAAAAAGCATGAGAGAATCCGAAATGCTGTATTGTAAAATTCAGTTTATTTACATAATGAGTTTGCTTGCCATTAAGAAGTTTGAATTATTGTCGTAAACATCTACAAATAGTTTGAGTGCAGTCTTAGTGCATAAATTTTTGTAGCAAAACTTCAGTCCTTATCTCAAAATATAAAATACTCTGGAAACTAGTCGTAAACTAGGCATAGATAATTAGTGGTACATATTCCATAAAGGTTCCAATAATTTTACTTGTGGAAAAAACAAAACTCTTCTGTTGTACTACTGGTATCCACTTTGAGTGATTAATTTGTCATATCTGATGTTGCAGTACTGTCAGTTTATCAATTACCTGCAGTTTGTTTTTTCCAATATAGCTAGTTACTATTCAAAAAGATCAGGGAAAGTACTCACAGTTATTGTGGTTTCCTCTGTGCATATAAAATACCACTGAAGAAGCTGTAGGTTTATATATTTATAAATAAAAGAACATGTATTAAGTACAAGGGAAGTATAATATACTGGTTACCTACCGTAAGTGTATAAAGCGTACAGAAGTGTCCATGGTTTAGTAAAGGAGGATATAAGCTGAAGCGCTACTTAACATTCCTTTTGTATTTCAGTCACTTTTGATGCACTAATTTCATTAATAGTTTAAATTTTCTTGTGGACAGTAGGAAGCAGTTTCCGCACCTCCAGAATTCCGATGGCATGTGCTTGTCCAGCTTTATTTTCTGTATTCATTCCTGAGTTTCTAAGCGATTGGTAAGTGCTCCGACACTTGCTGTGAGTTGGTAGCCCTAGAGACTGAATTCCTGGGTGTTGAGCCCACAATGGGCAGGTGTAGCATTGCAGTAGCTGTGCCTGGGAGGGGCAGTCCCACCCCAGCCTCTTGTCCCTGTCCCCGTGTTCCTACCCCTTCTCTCCCACCCTAACTCTAATATTCTGCCTGTTAAACTTTCTAAAATGGTGTAGGTGCTCGTATCAGCACAAGGAATGGGACAAAGATACATGGCTAAGAGCGGGAGGCAGTTTTGTCTGATTCCTGCTATTAGACTGGTGGAGCTGTATGGTAAATCATATTTACTTTCTTAATAGTGACTCCTGTATCCATACCTGCTTCTAAATATCAGAGCTAGTTCCTTCTCCAGGCCAATCTAGCTTTTGCATCCCTCTCTTCTCTGCTTCAGAGCATCAGCAGTGAAGTTGTTTCGATTGTTGTTTCTATGATAAATTTGGACTGCAGAATAATTTCACAGAGGTAGGTAACTGAATTATTTGTGAGTTGGTGATTTTTCATTCACTGCAATTACCTAAAATAGATTTGAATCAATTGTCCATAGAAAGAAAATCCCTTCTCCTTTAATATACATTCTTCCAAATCATCCAATCCTTTGTCTATTGCTTCAGCTAAAAGGAATACTAAACATAGTGTTCAAACTTCACAGCACCTCTTTCGGCCACATATTGTAAGTTCTTGTACTGTTTATATTTTTTAAGAATGTAAATGGAAAGATGTTCAATAGTATGACAAAATGGGGCAAGACATCTGCCAACCAGCCCATCAACCTGCTAAGAGCTTGAAACTAGAAATGACAGTGGAGGGAGATTATGACCCCATAGTTCAGTTAGGTAGCAGTGAACTGGGGTGGAAAGCAAAGGGCGCAGGGCAAAGGGAACAAGAGACACCTCAGGAACTGTAAAACAGGATGAAGAGGCACCCACCTTAAGTGTGCGTATACAAATCCATGCACTCTGGAAAACAAGCAGGAGGAAGTCAAGTGCTGCATGCAGTCACAGGACTACAACATTACTGGAGTAGCAGACTTGGTGTTAACAGCTCACACAGTTGGAGGGCTGTGATGGATGGATACAAGCTCTTCAGGAAGGACCTGCAGGGAAGATGAGGAGTGGAGGTTGCCGTCATTGTGCAGGAGCTCCTCATGTGTATGGAGCTCTTCTATGGGACAGGTAGGTGACAGTGTGCTTGAGAGTTTGTAGGTCAGAAACAAAGAGAGGACTTTAAGGGTTACATGACGGTGGAAATCTGTTACAGGCCACCGGATCAGGGTGAGGAAGCGGACAAAGCCTTCTTTAAACAACTTGAAGAAGTTGATGAGTTGCTGATGTTGGTTCACATGGGGGACTTGAACCTCCTGATGTCTCCTGGAACTGCAACCTAGTAGGGCGCAAGCAGTCAAGATTTCTGGAGGGTGTTGGGGATAACTGCTTGATACAGGATGGACCAACCAGGGGTGAAGTGCAGCTGGATTTGCTATCCACGAACAAGTAAGAACTGGTTGGAGCTCAAGATCCTGAGAAGAGTGAGGAAAGAGGGTGGCAGAATACAGACCCTGGACTTTAGGAGAGCAGATTTCAGTTTTTCACATTTCAGAAACTCTTAGGTGGGATCCCGTGGGGGGCAGCTCTGAAAGGGAAAGGAACTCAGGAAAGGTGGCAGGTCTTTGAGGTCAGCATTTTCCAAGTGCAAGAGTGGGACACCCCAATACTCAGGGAAACAAGCAGACATAGGAAAAGACTGGCTTGGCTTATCGAGGACTTCATGGCTGAGCTCCAATGCAAAAAAGGCAGTATATTGGAGGCAGAAGCAGGGGTTAGCTACAAAGGAGAAATTTATAAACATTGCCCAGGCATGCAGGGATGGTGCTTGGAAATCCAAAGCTCAATTGGAGATTGGAATTGCAAGGGATATCAAGGGCAACAAGAAGAGTTTCTCTTGCTTCATTAGTGGTAAAAGGCTTAACGAGGAAAATGTGGACCCGTCGCTGAATGGGGCAAGGGATTTAGTGGCAGTGGACTGAGGTACTGAGTGCCACCTTTGCCTCAGTCTTTACCAGCAAGGCCTCTCTGGCCAGGTGCTGGAGTGCCCCTTGGTATGGCCCTTCTGATAAGGGGCAAAGGTAGAACTTGTGCAGGTCTGGAGTTCGGGAACACAGACTCTCCTCCTCGCAAGAACTACTGAGAAGCCTGGCAATTCCATATGTATTTATGATCTTTTATATATTTCAAATTATAGTCACATTCAAAACTGAGGGATGGCAAAGGTTTTCTATTCACAGCAGACAGCAGAACTTTCTAAAACAAGCGGCTGAATGAAAACACATCTGAGAAACACGGGCTTCCTATTTTGCATTTGGCCGAGTAGCAGTGGTTTCACTGAGTTGTTGAATGCTGTTTGCTTCCTCCTCTGCATGAAATACAGAGATCACCAATATAGAGAGACCACCAACAATACTGATATTTGTGCATAAATATTAAGGTCACTGATACAACTGGTATTACAGAGCTGCCTGAGAGATTCAGCTCCGTCACATCCCAGAGGGGAGATTTTGGGGTGCTTTTCAGGCCATTGGTTTGAAGAGAAATCTGAGTGTTGTTTTGTAAATAGTGTGGGATCACTGTAGTGACAGATATCACATGTCTCCAGGGGAATGTGTTGCTGATAAAGAGCTTAATTAGGTGGTTGGAGCCTTAGCAGCGAAGTTTCACACACAAAAATATGTGACCCTTTTGAGAGACATGCTATACAATCTTTACCCTGAATACTTTCTATGCTTTCAGAAATCTGCTGTCATCAAATGTAGCACTAATGCATGCAAGTAGAGAGGCTGCTGTGGTTTTCACTAGTCAATGAGGGGGTCAGAAATCATGATTTGTGTACGGTCGAAATGGGAAGATGTTAGATGGATTGGCGTTAGACAAGGACTGATCAAAAGAATGTAACAGATCTTGATCATTATTGTTCTTGATTTTATTTATAATTGTGAAGTTGCAGACGGTTTTAGTTTTATTTTGAAAGGCTTGACTTTGAAAGGCTCATTTATATTCCCTTGAGTTCTTAAATAACCAGTAGTACCTGGCTCAGCACAGAAGTCTGCCAAAGGTACTATTTTTCAGGAATCCTCCTATAATTAGGTGATCATTATACTAATATTTTTTCCTCATCTCTGCCTATCTAGCTCTCCTCTGTCTCTGTAACTTTGAAGATACTCAATTTATATGTGGAGTAAATTAAACTTCGAAGGATGTCCATTTATCGATTTGTTTTGATATTGATTCCCTTGAACAACTTTTGTGGAACAGAATATATACACTTATCTTTCTTGCTGCATTTCTGATTGTTATTTATGAATGTCTTTAAATATCTGGATCAATTTGCCTTTTTAGTCGGAAGGATACCTATAGAGTTCTAGCCAAAGTTCTTGCTTGAGAAGTTTGTAGAGTAGGTTTCTGCATATACTCACAGTAATATATTGTTGTATATTTTCAGAATCAGGTTTATTCTGTGTGTATTACAGGCATATCATGTGTTGGAAGTAGTCTAAGCTACCTGCCATCAGGTTTTGCTATTTATTCCCTTGTAACTGGAATTATTTTTAGTCTGCTTTCCAATGGAAGCAAAGCTTATTCAGTCTGCCTGCCTTTTTTGAACATGTTGACCAAATTCAGAACAGTTCAGAGAAGGGTAGAGCTCTTAAAGATACCTAAGTTTCTACAGTATTTATAAAACAAGGCTGTTTTAGGTAGTGAAGAGGGAAGTCCACCTGATGAAAAATGGCAGCATAAGCTTTCCGTCTTCTTAGACATGAGAAAATCCTTGCTGCAACAGCCTTTGTAAATACCCCAGCTGTGAGACAAGCTTCAGTCACACCTTTGAGAGGATTGCACACAAAACTCAGTGTTGCTTATTTTGAAATACATTCACAAGATGCAAATCGACATTCATTTGTTCAGATGCAGGGAAACTGCTGCAAATACCTTACTTGCAATGGTCTACATTATAATAATATTCATACAGTGCTTCCCATCTGGAAGCTTTACAGTCTTAAATTCTTTTAGCATTATTACGTGAATATGAAAGATGGAAGTATTATTCCTTTATTGCTATTACTGGGAAAATTGAAACAGAGAAATTAACTGAGAAACACAAGATTACACATGAAACCTGTGTCAGAGCTAGAAATGAAACCCTGTCTTCTGTTCCTTTGCTGGAAGAACCTTTCTTCCTAAACATTCTTGGTAGCCAAATGACACATTGGAAATCATGACTCAACTATTTATTATTTGTAACGAGATTTTTAATTGGCAGTAAGTAGTAATTTTAAAATGGAAATGTCTTTGAATTATTTTAAATTCCACAGGGTGCATATTTGTTGCTACTGATGTCTTAAATGAGGAGAAAATTACTTAGCTATAATTCTTTTTCTTTGAAGGCAGGTGTTTGAAACAAATAACTTCACCACGCCCTTTTTCTGTGTGCCATCTGAACCAAAGCTAGGCGGTTATTTTGATTTTTTTTCTATTACTCATAGGCAGGAAAAAGTGGCAGAGCAGTGTATGTATTCTTTACTGGGGTGAGTGCTTGATCAAGAACAATAACTCTCTGGGAATCAAAAGTTGGAAAGTACTGCTTCTGAAATAGGAAAGTCATTGGGGTTTGTAGTAAATTAAGCAAAGTCTCAGCTTGTCCATCTTTAACATGTATTTCATAAAATAGAAGATGGAAATATTTTCAAAGGGAAAGTGAAATTAAAAATTTTGATTGTTTTTACTCATTTCTCTGTAATGTATTCAAGCAGTAAGGGACAGGGCAGGTAGAATTGGGTGTTACAGGGAGCTGCAGACTTCTATGGCAAGTGAAATTACTGGAATCATTGGAATTATTATTTTAATGAACTTTTAAAACTAAATTGTTAATGTAGACAGGTTGGAATTTTATAAAAAGACAGAAAAAAAGAGAATTTTTGTTAATGATTATGTCTGTATATTGCTGTGCTTACTTTTTTGTGTAAAACCCCTCTTTTCTGTTGCCAGTAATTCTTCCTGAGCTCTGCAGTTTGGGCTAAAGCACTTTTAAACTTAATGTCCCTGAAGGTGAATTTTGGAATTTTCTGCAGAAATGAGAGAATTTTCTCTAAGAATGAGAAAATGCAAAACCACTGTTGTTTGTTTGTGTTAAAAATTCTCTTGAGGAGGATCTTGGGGTTGGGGGGGGAACAGCTACCTTGCAGCCAACTGGCTCCTTACAGTGACTGCACGAAGAAAGCGAGGGCAGAGGGGAGAGCTAATTTGCATTAAAAGCCCAGCAAAGAGCCAGCGGGGATGAAGGGAGAAGAGGCAGGGGAGTCATTGTGGAGGAGGAATCAGTAATAGGGGAATTGATACTTCCCAGACAGTGGGAGTAGAAATGAAGAGTGGCTGGTAGGAAACAGGGCCAAGGGGAGACTGGAGAGGGGTGGATGAAGGGTTAGGGACAGGAGGAGGGATGGGACAGGGGTGAGAGGGCTGGAAGGACGAGATGAGCAATGTTTGGCTGGGCAAGGGAATCAGTGCATGGGAGTCTGGGAGTGGAATGGGGAGCCTGAAGTGGGGAAGACACAGCCGTGAGGAGACACCAGATTGTAGAGATGGAGTAAAAAGAGAGCAGCTGGGAAGATGGGGGAGGTGAGAGACAGAGAAATCCCCTCCCAAACGCAAAATGCAGTGCAGGAGTCCTGATTTCCAGCCTACATCCTTGCTTTATTGCAAATCCCACCAGCAAAGGGTATGCCTTGCTTTGCCTCAGTGCTTGGGTTAGGTGACAGGAAGTGTTAAATATTACCAGGTGAGGTGAACAGCAGGTGACTTGTGTGTGCTGTTAAGGTAACTGGGTCAACAGTTGGTTCATTTGGCATCAGATTAATCATACATCCACTATATTACCTCGCTTATCATCTTCATTTCTGAAAGCCTGAGTCCAACAAGGTAATGCAGCACACATGGAAAACACAGAGATGTACAAAGAAATACTCTTACCAGATTATTATTGTATTTATTATTACTTGTAATGCAGTAGCAGGTAACTTCCTAACACATTTCTTATCCGATACATCAGGTAGTGTATAAGCTAATAGTAAAAGCTAGTCTGTCCTAGGATTTCCCAAGGGAGGAGGTCAGACAGTGTTCTCAGGTGAATGAAGAAACAGACCCTGTGTTTGGGTATTAGTGAATATTTGAGTGTCACTCGGCATACTTTCAAGCATAATAGTTTTATGAGGAATGTGTAAAAAAATTGACATGAGGGACTGTAAATAAAGTAACCTTACTGATGCTTTGTTGTTACATTAGGTTGAGCTAAGCAGTTGGATACTGCAGGGGTGGACTCTAGGCTTTATTTTATTTTATATCCTCGTTAGGGATTTGGAAGAAGGCAAATAGATTGTTAATGACATTTGTCTCCTTCAAGGAGTAAAATGGAAGCATCAAACTACTGTTTAAATTTATTATGTGCTTATGGTATTAATAGATACTTAGAATAGCTTTCTGCCTAATATTAGTACCAGCCTTCCTGGCTCACCATAAAGTCTATTATTACTTTATGCAGTCATTTTCTTGTTACAAAAGGGAATCTTCCTGCAAAGTAATGAGATAGTTTCTACAATGAGTGAGTTGCTGCCACTGATTTTAATGAAGCATTTTTCTCAATTAAGTACAAAGGGGTGTACAATACTAGTGAGATCGTCTTGCACAGCTAGCACATATCCTAAACATTTACATACCAAATTTCAACCTTATTGGTAAATTTTCCTAAAGCCTGCCTGACTGTCATGCATTTTAAAGATTACATTTATGTTATGATGATATCCTTAGGGCATGACTTTTTGTTACAAAGTTTTCATTTTTGTAATTTTAAATCCAGAAATGACATTTCAAGTTGATATAGTTTACATTTATTATGTTGGACATTTTTACCTACTTTATAGAAGCAGAGATTGAAACATTTGGCTGGAAGGTTTGAAGCTATACATTATTGTTATATGTATATGTGTGTGTGTATAAAAATATATAACATATTATATCTTGCTAATTAATACAGAAAATGATCTTCACTCATTAAACTTCTTATGACATAAATGATCAGTGTGATCAATGACAATCTTCTTCAATCTCTTTTTTCTGTTTTAAGTCATACACATATGCATTATGGATTCAAATGATAGCTATGGTTTTCCATAAACTGTACAAGAACCAGCACAGTGTCATGAAATTCTGATAAATATCTGCATTGATAATTTAAGTAAGATATGCTCAGCAGCATTTTCAGAAAGCTAAGCATTGTCCTAAGACTTTTTCACTGAAGACTAGGGAGTATTTAACTGTTTACATCAGTGCAATTAGTTAGATTGATTTCATGTGTGTTTTTTTAAAAGCCCACATACTGTATTTTAAAATTACTGTATTAGGATATTCCACATAAAGTTTTAGACTATGCTTTTTTCAGGAGAAGAAAATTATCTCTGATTTCTTTTAACAGAATCATAAAATGAAAATACCATGTAAATTAAAAAAAAAACCACACATAATACAATTTTTTATCAGTCCTTATGCCTGATGTTTGCGATTTCATCTATTGTAACTTCTATGACATCATCTTTTCTGAAATGCTGAATAAAAGATTACCCTATAGATTTCAGCATTTCAGCATGCTTATCCAGCTTTATCTTTAAGGATATATTTTAAATTAATTCATTAATTATGTTGCATTTATGGTAGAATTAGACAGCTGCCATGGAATAGCTCATTTGGTTAGTTCTGACTGTGCTCTTCTGTCAGTCAAGGCAAGATAACTCAGAATAGCTTGTGTCTACTGAGTATCTAAGGCGGCCATGGGCATACTGATCTTAGTATGTAAATCAAACATTATGGGCCAGTGTGTGTAGCTCACAGACTCTCCTGAGATCTGTCTAAACACATGAACCAGGTAATCGTGTGTCTTTAAACAGTGACTTTTCTCATCTGTCCTTCCACTTCCTCAGGAATGTTTCATTCTCTGTCATGTGTCAAATCTGATGCGCAAGCACCCATCTGCCCAGCAGGTAAAATCTACTGAAGTGGGCCTGTGCACCAAGTGGGGAGTCCTGGGGTTTTCACCATACCTCCACCTAAACAGAGAGTAGGGGCCAGTTAGCCTGGGTCTAGCTGCAGGAGAAAGCATCCATCCCTATGGATTTAGTTAAGTGCCTAGTATATGTGAGGGTCATATTTAACATACCCAGGGTCTTTAAAATAATCATCTGATTAACTGTAATCCTTTCACATACTCATTTGTCTTATTTAAAGATGTTAAGAAAATTATATGCAACAAATATTACTATTATAAATGCAGCATTTACTGTTGGTTAGAATGAAGTAGAAAAAAATAGATCGGTGTAAGTGGACATTCATTTTATTGGTCATCACCCTGGCATCTTTATCTCATGTGAAAGACTGATTTATTTTGGATTAGTAGCTTGGTCCTGATTGGTCTGGACTGGGTACATAAAAAGCATAATGTCCACTGTATAGCATTTAAAAGTGCCTATATGTTTTTTGTGCAGCTGTTACTTAGAGGCATTTAATATCACAAGGATACACCGTGTCAATCCAGAGATGTGGAAGAGAGGGGCAGCTGGAACAATTCTTGCTTTGGAGGCTGATTCTTGCCCTACTTGTGGGACAATAAAATGGGATTCAAAAAGAAGCTTAGGATGAAGATGAATATAACAGAAATGATTTAGAATGGCTCAGACTCAGACAGAAAACAGGTAGAAATATCTGAAGGATCTCATTTGGAGGCACTTGTGACGTGTATCTAACACACAGTGACAAGAACAAGAGGTGATTTACCAATGTAGGCATTCCCTTGCCCAAATACCTTTATTGTTTGATGTTACTTTTTATTATAATTTAATCTATAACATAATTTTTAGTAATTGTCACTCGTTGATTAACTGAGGGGCAACTACTGAGCTAGAGCCATGCTTGCTGTTATATTTCATCTCTAATTCAAGGCACATTGAATTCTTTCTTCAAATTTTACAAATCTCGAACAAGTAGGACACGGGTAATCCTTACTGTTCTGGCTGGTAGCAACAAAATGGGAGTGCTCTTCAAGAAGGTGGGAGATGAGAGTTCAAAACCCTGAGGTTTAATTAAGCATTTAACCCTAAGCTACTATGTTCTAGGTGAGTTCTCTAGCCCTTAACCGGTTACATAAAAAGCAGTTACAGCCAGATTGAAAAGAAGGAGCTGCTTCTATGCTCTGCTTTGTACATCTGAAGTGGCCCAACAATGTGAGGTCCATGTAGGGATGTATCTCAGGTGGTGTTGGGCCCAGGTTGGCTGTTGTGGCTCCCATTCTGAGCTGCTGCCTGACTCACTGGGAACCAGATCATTTGGGTCAGTTTTCTGGTTTCTGTTCCACGGGCCAGGTTTAAGCAGCCAACTTCTCAACTGACTTGAGCCCTGAGTGAAAGTGTCTTGGGAAATGCCAAGTCCCCACGATGGTGACGGTCAGCTGAGAACGAACTGAAAAGTTCAGTGCCCCTTTCCGTGTATATATGAGAAGAAATGTCAATGCTGGTGTTTAAATTCTGAATTTGTTAACAGCCTTATGTACCATGCTTCGTATAGTTTTGTACATGCTTTCTTCCTGACAAAGCCTTTCATTATCATTGGGTTGCCATGGAGTACTGATCACACGGATCGGGGAATAACAACCCATTATGCTAATATAGCTTGGCATTGTGTTTGATGCGAAGTGATGTCCCATAAGAACAGTTGATGCTTGTAACTAATACAATTTATGGTAAGATCACAGTTTATGGAACAGCGTTGCCAAACATTGCCTACCCTCTTTTCTTTGAATTATCTTTTTGCTTCCATGCCTATTTACAAAACCATTTATGCATTTTTAGGTTCAGTATTGTTCTGGTTTTGATCTCTTTCTACAGTGAGAATCAGGGGTTTTTAACAGAACAATTCTGTCCTATTTGCTTAGTGCTAGAAACATGTGTTTTTCTTCTGAGCTCTCCTGCCCCCTTGGACCTTCAACTTCGTGTTATAAAGTTCCCTTTGGGACAGAGGCAGGACAATTTACTGGATTTGGTGAACTTCTTAGGTGCCACAAGAGAAGAATGAAGAAAACTATGTTCAATAGGTGTAATACATAATTCTGTAATGCATACAGCATTACCACAACCTTTCTTATACACTCAAGTATGAAACTGAATTTTATTTTAGACTGTGCTACTATACGAGGAACAGGCCTTGAATCTTTATATCGATTCAGCTTTGTTCTGTAACAGATGACCAGGCATTTGTTGGTGGTCTGTAACATGCACTAAGATGTGGTTTTAGCCTTTTCCAGATTCTCAGGACAGTCCACCTTCAGGTGCATGTGAACATACTTTCTGTAATAGCACTTCAGCCATGGTTCTTCTGTGCTCCTCATACATCCACTCAGACAGTGGAATATGGCTTCCCTGGAGCATATCACTGCACCTTCGGAGAGCTTCACTTTTCTATACAAGCATTCTCTTAAGGCAAGCCACTGTTTTGTATGGTTATTGCTTTTAGTTATAAGGCATATTTATAAATTATTCTGGCAATGTACTTTTTCTTTAAAATATTCCTTGTAAATTGAATCATCCCAATAAGTTGCCTCTACTTTCATGTTCCCCTGAAGTGTATTCTACAAAACAACCCTTAAAATCAGCTTCTGTTTTGGCAAAGCATGTTTGACAAGCAAACCATCATCACAAGAAGTTATTGCATAGATCACAAAGATGCTCTGATCACACAAGTTATATTTGTACCTGGATGTGCAAAGAGAAATCAAGTACTGATAGGCATTCAGACTTCTGCTTCTTGATGTTACCAAGAATATAGATAGAAGACTCCTTCTTAGAACATCTGTATCGTACTTTTACCAAACAAAGATTGTTCTCAGCAATATGTTTTCTACTAATGTATTCAACGAGTCATAAATTATACAACCAGAAAAACCATTGTGTCATCCAATCGGTTCTCCTCATAGAGCAGGCTTTATGAGTTCTCTGAATTAATTTCTGTTTGAGCTAAAGCACATCTTAAAAAAAAAAAAATAATTTAAAATTTCCACTAATGGAAGAATCAGTACCAGCCTTAATAGCGTTCTGGCAGTTAATTTCCTTCCTTTTGTGTTTAATTTCTTTAATGCATTAGTCTAGTTCAGGATTCCAGACATCGGATGTTACTGAACAAAGAGCTGTCTATTAGCAAATTGCTGTTCCTCATATTCATGCTTAGCAGGCATGGAAGTCACCTCACCTAACTTTCAGGCATCTTCAGTGTTTATAGTACATCTGACTAGTTTTCCTGATAGCCAGTGGAGAGAAATAGGCACTTTCAGGATACAGTTCAGATGAGCTGCTTTAGGTTGAGTGGCTCCATGTAAATATGTTTTGCAAATAGGTGCCATTGTAGGTGCAATAGGTGCAAATTCCTGCCATTAGAGGATATGAATAAATGACTATGTAACTTTCTCATGGTCAAACTAAACTAAGCTTTAAGGCAAGTTTTCCAGTCATTTGTTATAGTTGTCTTTCCTGAATGCCCTCTAGTTCATCAGCATCTTTCTCAAGTTGCAGACATCAGAACAGGACTGCGCATCCAGCAGTGTTTGCAGAGACACTGGCGGTGAAGCGCTAGAGCTTTCCTGCTCTTGCTTTTGTTTATCCTGCTTGAATAGGCTCTCCATAGCTCTTCAGGTCACAAGAATAGCAGACTGTTTTCGACACATTAGTCATCCTGGTCTTGGGCCTTTTTTCATAATCAGTGTTTCCCAGGAATAGAAAGCCTTATTCTGTCCATGTGGCATGCGTTCTTTGTCTCCGGCTATACAATTCTCCATAGGTTAGAATTCATATCTCATAGCTTCTTTGCTTGCATTTAGTTTTCAAAATGCTATTCAAAGTAGAAGGACCTTTTTACTATTTTTTCACTCCACCACTCTTAATTTGTGTTTTGCCTGTAAACTTTACAGAAATGTTTTTGTTTTTCTTTTATGTCATTAACAGTAAGGATAAATAGTACAGGACCAAGAACTGGTCACTGTACCTCCACTGGAAGTACATTAACTAGGGTGTGATTCTCCCTCAACCCATGTTGAGAAGTATCTGTTACCTAGCTTTTACTCTATTTTTGTTGTGAACATTGATTTTTTGGTTCTCATTTTACAGTTTGGTAAGATACCAATCCAATTGCCAAACAAATACAAGACTACACTTTTAACCTTTTTAACCAAATTTATAATCTTGTGAAAAGATACAGTTAGTTTAATAAAATCTAGTTTCCATAAACCTATGCTCATGGCATTGTATTATTATACTTTGGTTCTTTATTAGTGAAATGCAGCCATTTGTGGATGAATATCAGGCCAACTGTGTTGCGGTTGCCTGGATTGTCCTTGCTGACACTTTAAGAAAACCTGATACAACATTAGTTTTGTCCCAGCCCTCAGGAATACTGAATTTCCTTTTGAATATCCCATAAAAGGAATCTTTTTATTATTTTCAGATGTAACGAGGCTCTTCAGCTTTTCTAAGGAATTACTCTGTTTTCTCAGTGTTTAAGCTGTTTGTTTGGAAAATCCAATGTTAACCTTAGGATTCTTTCTTTATTTTTATAACTAACTGATGCAGAGTTCATCTCTATAGGTGCCTGTTCCTCTCCAAATTTAATAATGTATTTCTGGGAGTCACTGATTCCAAAACATTTAGACATTTCAATATATGGAAGGAGTTTTCTGTCATAGCCCACTGACCAGCATGAGAGCAATGTCCTGTCCATGTTGTGTTTGGTATTTGCAACTGTCTGGTCATGGCAGAAGGTCCCTCAGACAGCAGCTAAGTTCCATGTGCTTCATTCATCTGTTCAAGTGAAAGATTTTCAGTAGGCAGCTGTACTCCAGCCAAACTTTCAAAAACCTTCACTGAGCTCATGTGGATGGTGAAAGTCATTATCTTGTCTCTGCTGGTTTTATATTTCAGAGTCACCACGAGAAATATTTGTGTCCTGGAGTCTGAGTCTAGCAAAGCAGCAAACATTTACATTTGGCTTTAGGTTTGTGGCTAAGAAACAAGTGAACTCCACTTTCAAAGAAAGAGGTGTTAATATAAGGTTAGTAAAGGGTTATTAGATCTTACAGCATCTTAATGGTGTGTGGCTAATAAAAGATGACACATCGTGTGTTGGGTTGTCTGTAAGCAAAGAGGCCAAATAGCGTTTAATTTAATATAGAGGATAGACAATGTTGTGAGTGTGCTGCTGCAGCTGGTACTAAATACTGACAATAATGATTCAATCAGACATAGAGTAGGGGATTGATAATGATAATTATTAATCCAGATTTTGGCTGCAAAATTTTTTCTCTCATTTTTCTTTGTATAGATGTTACTTTTTATGCTCCACTGTAGAGGAAAACATGAATGGATGTCTGACATTCTCATGTTAGTCTTTATTCACAGAAATCTCTCCTGTGGTTTCATCACAGAAAGCTTCACGAAATTTTGTAAAAGTCTTCTTGGTCTGTGAAGGTTTAGCTTGCCAGTTCACAGTGCCAGCTTGCGGCTTGGTTTACTCTTGGTATTGTGCCATTTTCCACCCACACGAGCAAGGGTATGAATCCTAGCCAGCAGCAGCTGAAATGCACCACGATGCAGTTCAATCTGTACAAGATGCTCTTGAAGAATTCACAGACTTAAGAGTGAGAGTCATCTCTTATAACCTTGGATGCGTATCTTTGTTGTCAGTTTTCCTTCAGTAATCACTGACAAGTGATACACACCTCTAGAAAGCGATTTATTCTGTCTTAAGCTAAGAATCTAAGCAGGATATGATGAATCACCTAGAAATGTCAGTGTCTTCATTTCCTCTACTCGGAGTCTAGATGGGTAGATTAAATTTGATATTTGGCTTGTAGGTGGCTAAATTTGAACCTTTCCCTAAAAGGCAGCCATAGAGTAGATCAGGTGCATCAGAAGATGAGGTCAAGGAAGCAGCTACAGTTTTAAAGATATTTCTTCAATGTAGTACTACACTTTGAAACATAACTAAATGTGACATCATATTTATTATGGCATGAAATAAGCAAAACTCTTTAAGAAATCAACTCTCAGCCATTGAACAGTGTTAGGTTAGTAGGACTGTTCAGACCATGCAATTTCGGAGGGAAGTGAGCTACAGCCTGTTTCTTTTTGTGCATCAGTAATAAAATACTGCTTTTGTTTGCACAAGTGCATTACAACACGCTCGGGTTTTCATTCAGGTGTGTAAATTGCACAGAAGCCATGTCATCCATAACCGATATGCTGTTCTCATTCCAGTGAAACACATGAGTTTTTAACAGCATAAACTAACATTTGTCAGTGGTTTGGAAGAGCAAGTGTGGACAAACAGACAACAAAAATTCAGGGAAGATTCCAGTTCTAACATCTGAGGTAGCTATTGAAATTGGAAGAGGACTCAGATGCAAGCATTTAATGTCTTTCTGTAGTAAAAAATAAACAGTTTAATTATCTTTTGTAAATTCCATCTTATCCAGACTCTGACAGTTTTATTGTAAAACATTTAAGGAGGAAAGGAAAAGTATACTCTCTCCAAGAGAAAATGTGTAGGGAAGGAAGATGCAGGTCACATCCTCCCTGTTTGCTGGTCCCTCTTTTGGAAGTAACTGTTCCTTCTCTTTTGGACTCTTTTAGCCTTGTGCTTCCTCGGCACTTCTCCAGTTCCCTAAAAATAATTCTTCTGCTAACACCCATCAACCACAAAATGACGGGAATATCTTCATCTCCCTGTCTCTGAAAAGGAAAGCAAACCCAACAAAACATCTGTCTAAAAATCTTATAGGAAGCTATTTTCTGATCCAACAAAGCCAAAGTGGAGGCTAGCTTTTCCCCCTAGTACATAAAAAAAGCATAAAAGAAGAGTGTGAACATCTTTATTTAAAATAAAATGCTTTTTAAGCTCTGTTTGAGCCCAAGGAAATTCTGGCATAGTTTCAGAAATAGACGTTTTCTTTCTTTTCATTTTTTAAAAATCAGTTAATCTACTCATCTGAAAATGATGATCTGAATATATCTTTCCACCCCTCTTTGGAGTTTTCACTTTTGGAATAACTGGCAAAGATAACAAAACTTTTGAAGTTATCTAGAAAAGATACCAAGATTTTGAAAGAATATTGTTAATCTCAGGTCAGCCTTCAAAGAGGCAGCATGTTGTTACCATATAAAACACAGAAACTGAGAAGTATTTGTGTTTGATTTAGATCCCATCGGAAGCAACACAGATGTTTCCTTTAGTAAGAAGTCACCCCCAAAAGGAGCACTCAAATGGCAATTGAAAATTGTTTTGGAATTGTCCACAAGACTTCCCATGTCATTTAGCTTTTTCAGTCTTTAATCTTATAATAAACCAAGCAAATTCTAAAATTGGCACAGCTAAAAATCCTTATGTTACATGTCTAGATTCCCACTTATCTTCAGCACGGTGGTATATATAAATGAGAAAATAATGATCTAGAGAGAGGAGCAGAAAAATAAATGGTGAGCAAGGAGAATGGGCAGGAAGGAGAATTGCTTTCCTGCCTCACTCAGATATCTTGCAGGGATCTGAGATAAGAACCTAGGGAACATTGTTAGGCTGCTCAACCCCTGACCTGCAACTTAGGAGAAAGAGGGAGGGATCTACATCTTACGGGATCATAGTTACTGGGAGCTTTGCCAAGTCAGTGAAAAGGACTTTAGAAAGTGGATGGACATATATGACAGGATTTCCTGTTTGTTTGTTTGTTTGTTTTGGCAGTTGTCATTCTTGAATCCCCTGCATATGGAGACACGGTCTCTTGCAAGAGGAGAAAATGTATTCCACCCACTGCTTTCGTCTACGGGGTCTCATATCAATTACCCCTCTCTTGCACAGAATAGCAGTGCACATCTGAGGATTACAAAGCTTAACACCTACCTGCCAGCAGCTGGGATGTGAGGGCCAGAAGGTTGCTAGTGGCTAATAAAGCCAAACCAACAGTGTGTGTAAGGACTGTTCTAATGTCTCCCTGAGCTTGGGCAAAGGTATCTGTATTAAACTGTTTATTTCCTAATGGGATTCATCTCAGAAGATGGCTACTTCATAAGCATCTCCGAGTGGAATAAGCATTTGAGCTCTTTGTAGACGTGCAGAGAAGAACATCCCCCAGAAGTGGTATTTTAGTATCCATCAGGCCTACTGAGTGGCCATATGCTTGTTTTCATGGATGCTACATTTTGTTTCTATCCTGCAGAGGACTGGATCTGATTGTTAAGAAATGACCACATCTGGGACTTGTTCTGAGGCTCCATTCAGCAAATCATTGTCCACCACTGGATTCAGAGGAATGCAGAATGGGTTTACTACAAGGAGTTAGCCTTAGGTCCTGAAATGTACAGTCTCACTGAGGATATCACACTGTCTGTTTTAGGCCTGCTGTTTTATAACATCCCTGAAGATACTGAAAATAAATTGAAAAATGGCATGCGTGTGCACACGCACACACACGCATGAAGTTCAAGCCTCCTTTTTCTTGGCTAGAGTGGTTGGGTTGGCCAAAGCTTACACTTTATTGGCAACTCTGCCACTTCTTAGTGGATGCACTGATTAGTCTCCTGTTTTCTGGCTTTCCTGTTCCTTGTGTTCACATAGAAGTTACACTTTCTTGTTATGGTAAAAGGAATAGAAAGTTTGGAAAAGGATTGCCCAACCAAGTCTACAGGGGTTGGAACTGTCTTCTGTAGTTCAACAACTATTCTGAAAAGAGTGGAATAAATGTATCTAAACCTGGCAACAGCATTTTTTCACTAAGTCTTCAGACAGAAATAATTTAAAATGTTGGTCTTACCTCAGTTAAATCTGTGATAAAGTCCTGGAATGCCTTTATCACTGAAGATACATCTTCTTCCTTTCTCTTCTCCCGTGCCATTTAATACAAATGACTCTCCCAAGGCATGTCTCTTTAAAGAAATGGAGGAATCTGAAATTTATAAATTAGCTTTTTCTCTCTTACACTTTCAGCATAATCAAGTAGTTTGAGAATTTCCATTTGGAAGAGCTCACTGAGATTTCTATTATGTGTAGTTTTGGAGACACCTTTGTTCTACTAAGAGGGAAAATATGTTTGAACTTTTTGCAATATAGACTCTCTCATATGTTCCTATTGTCTGTATGTGCCTGTATCTACTGTCTGAGTCTACTGCTGTCAGTGAGTGAACTTTTCACTGCAAAGAATTCCCTCACCTGCAAATGAGCCTTCACAGGGAATCAATTTCATGCAATATGAATATTTGCCTACGTTTTGTTTACTTCTTATTTAACGTTTTTTATTAAAATAGAGGAAGCTTTGCAGCAGTACGTTCAGTTAAGTGTAGTATCAAAGCTCCATAGTTGCTACTCTCTGCATGGGACATACATACGCAAACGGTAATGACAGATCTCTCCATCCCTAGGAGAAGGCATGCCAGCCTCACTACAGGTGGAAGTGTAAATGGTTTCCGGCACTAGAGAAGGAAAGCTATGCCTGCAATGCTATTGCTTATGGCAGATTCATACAGCAGCTTTTATATGGACCTCAGAAATTGCTACAGGCCATACAATCAGGTTTTCTTACACTTATTTTAATAATTAGTTTAAATTATATTTAGGTAAGCATGCAGTTGAGAAGAGGGAGGAGTATCTTAAAAAGGGTATATTTACTCCCTGGTTTATCAACTCTTTTAATAAAAAATTGAAAATAAGCAGTAAAAAAACCATGTAGGCCGATATTCATATTGCATGAAATTGATTCCCTGTGAAGAGTAAGGCCAACACCGGTACCACCATAACTTACACTTTTACTTTCCAAGTAGTCTGGATGTGGGACTCAAATGTGCACTAAATGCTTCCTGGTCTTTCATTTTTGAGTGTAAATCCTCTTAAGAGAGGATCAGAAACACAAGAAGGTCAGACATTAGTAGCATCGGTTGCTCATCATAAAGTCCTGTACTTTAAATAAATTTATTTCCTATCATATATATTGCAAGTCATTAATACTATGTTTTATTGGTTAATATTATGCCTTTATGGTTATTTTTTGTTGAAACATGCAAATGAATTCTGAAAATAATGCTTACATTAAAATAGTGCTACTACCACATCTTACTAATATGCTGGAATAACATTTTCCTTGGGAATCTTACACTTTCTTTCACCAAGATAAAAATGGATCTGCTAGACTTTTAGGTTGTTTCTTTCAGCAAAAGTTTCCCTTGAATTTTAATCTCTTTATCTATCAAGCTCAAACTAATTGGGAATGTTCTCCTTCAAAGGGTGAAAAAGCCGCCTTTTGGTAACCCTGGCACATGTATCATAACCTTGTAAATTAAATTCTTCATGTTTTATTTAATAATGTGTTTTCTTTTTAATATTATAATTGCAATTTTAAAACAAAGCATATTTTCTTAAGAGTTATTTCAGCAGATGTATAATTATCCTTAAGGATATGTGGTTTCTCACTGACTCTTGGCATGGGAAAAGAAGAGATACTGGTTTTATCGCAAGGAATTTAAACTGTATGTACTTTTGGCCAAAAGACCTTAGTTACAAAACAAACCCCATCCTGTGTTGTCTCTGTGCTTTGCATTTCTATACTAATTGCTTTCAGCTTGGATTGTATGATAATACGTGTGTTTGATATGCATGGTTTGTTTATGTCGAACTCCATTATCCTGTCTCATGTTCTTGGAGTGCCTGAAGTAGTTTCGCTAATCTGTCAGCATAGTATGTACTTGTGGATAAATATAGACATGCAGCCACTCCGTGAGTGGTCATCATCATATGCTGAAGCTAAAAATTACCCCTTTGGTTATGGAAAGGCTGATCTGATCCGGAGGCCTGCTCTAGCTCACACATTGTAGGTCTTCAGCACTTGTCTATTAAAAAACAAAACAAAAAACCTAAAAGAAATGTCTGCCTCAATGCTGAAAAATTTATAGTGAAGTATGAAACAGGATTATGAAACAACTAATTTCCTTTTCGATTTTCATTAGAAGAGGGTTCTAACTTTTCTAACTGAAGGAGTGGAACATTTCAGGCATTCACAGGCTCATGGATATTACAGTAGCATGTTGGAGAAAATCCAGTGTGATCGGCTTTATAAAGGGGCTCGGTAGGTATGAAAATACTGCAAATGCATGTTTTGGTTTGTGTTATTAGTTTGTTCGTTGTTGCTAAAGTGTATATTTGACACAGTTAACTAAAAAAATGCAATCTCTGTTTCTTCTGCTTAAAGGTACTGAAAATTCAGTAACTGTGTTTGGCTGAAGTTGTATCCAGTGTAGCACAGACTCTTGGCTTGTGCATTATAATTGTTCTGTTGTTTTGCTTCTTCTCAGAGCTTTAAGAAAAATACCTGTAGTGTAAATCATATCAGAGACTCGCTTATGATAATTTAATTTTGTACCCATCCCCATTATCAGCTTAATGACTCTGTGTGTGTGTGTGTGTGTGTTAAAACTACTGTGCTTTTTTTACAACTATTTCTCTGATCAGGGAAATGATCAATACAGGAGAAAACTTAGCAGTGATTTTCGTTCAGTAATCGTTCCTGTGGCAATAGTATGTTGTTGTGGTGACAACCTTATGTGATATTGCATTGCTACTTCTGTATTTACTCCTTGTTTTTAATTTATGGTTGTAGCCTGAACTAAATGAAATATTCTGTAGGAAAAGCATATCATTTGAAATTCAGCTTATTGCAGATACAGTAGAAAAATAGGGAACGTATCTTGGAAACAAGAAAATGGGTTGTTTGAGAGAAGTAGCCCTCAGACAGAATTTCACCCCAAAATGGTACAGACATCTTATAGTTGGTCAAGCATAGTTAATCTTTTTTACAGATTTTCCTAGGATGATAGGAGCTTTAAATATGCATACAACTTTCTAAAATTGACCTACAGATTCCCTGCTATTGCAGGGCCCTCAGGCATCAGGCTTACCATGGTCTCCTGCATGTGCATCACCATTCGTTCTCCTTGGGAATGAGCTACTTTTCTCTAGGTGGAGGGTTTAGTTGAATGCAGTACTTGTGTGGTGACCAGTACCCTACAATACGTTAGGAATTCAAACTAAATGTTTCAGTGATCCATTCTGGTACTTCTCTTTGCAGAACATTATTATTTTGAAATCAGATAGTAAAAACTTAAACTGTCAATGAAATCAATATTTAGAATTGAGTATAACCCCTTCCCCCCACCCCACCCCCACCAGATATCTTCTGCATAAACCCATACAAACTGTATGTGTGATTTCTCAGGTAAAAATTACACCTTTTATTTAATGCGGCAGTGTTTCACTGGTATAGATGGCAAAAATGGACACGTCCTTTTTATTGCTATTTTTAAGGCCCACATTATAATGTGTCAACATAAAGGGACCAATCATGGATGACTTTAATGCAGCTGTTTCTTAAACTTTGAGTCCTCGATTTCCAGTTTTATGTCTCAGAGGCAGCTTTTTTTAATGAGCTTTCTAGGGCTCTCAATCTAGGAAAAAGAACTATATCCTGTTAAAGCTCATACATCATCAGTGTAAATGTCAGTGATAGTCTAGTCACTGGGCCAGGTTTTTGCAATGCAAATATCAAGCATATGCAAATGCTTGAGATAATGGAACTGAAAAAATGCATTAGGAAGCCAAACCTGTATATAATAGTTCATGAGCAACTCAGAACCCTCATGCTGTTGGCAGTGTTAACTTTTACACTGAAGATTCTTATATGGAGTTAGCAGCTACAAAATGATCTTTTAAAAATTTGAACTAAATCAGCGTGATATGTCAGTCATTTCTATAACTGCTGTAATTGCTGTACCAATGATAGATGTTAACCCCCAGGATATCCTTTTACTTTCCTTTGGGGAAAGGCTGTACAGTCCTATATTTCAGAGAAGAGCTAGAATAAAAATTTTTGGTGCATTGACAAATCTGACAAATAATTGCATTTCTCTGTTACAGTGTGCAAATAATTGATTTTTTAGTTCGATGTCTGGGAAAAAAAAATAGATCAGCCTGTGTCACAAACCTAACAGTATCGCTGTTAAAAGGCTTCCTATTAACAATGACTGTGTGGATTTAAATTCCAGTCTCAAAATCCTGGCTGAATGCCATGGTGATTGAAGATAAGGGTGGCAGCTCCCAGGCAGTGTGACTAGGTTGTCTTAATTTCGTAAGGATGTGAGGCGTGCATGATCTCACACGCTGCCTGCCTTCCATCCCTCCTGCGTGTCCCTTCGCAGTGAATTTTGAACTCACTAGCCAATTTAAACCAAAATTGTCTGAGGCAAGTTTGCATTTGATTAGATTCCTACAGATTCCTTCAAGAGGGAGCCTGGGATGGCTGCGCCGGGCAGAGGGAGGCGGGCGGCCCAGGCCGGGTGTGTTTCTCTTGGCAGAGGCTGGCTGGTGGGCAGCCTGCCTGCCCAGCCCCGGGCACAGAGCTGGGGAGGGAGCTTGGGATGATGACAGGGGGGAGGGCAGGGCTTTTACTGCACAAAGGACACAAATCCTTAAGAAAATTCATTTCACTGCTCACAAAAAAAACATTTTTCCTGAGTGAGCACTTGGCGATCAAACTGATTTCGTGGGTAGCTGTGAGCCAGTCAAAACCACGCATTTGGCAAATGTATTAGTGACTGTAAAAATATTGTCTGACTCCTTCCTAAAGCTATTTGTGGAGGAATTTCCATTACCTAGTATATTCAGTGGTCCATATAAATTTGCGTCTGATCCTTTGCATCCCACTGTCTTCATGCTTAAACTTTAGGAGAGCCCAGGTGATGACGGGAGAGCAGTAGCGCTTACACTCTTCTCTGGTGGCTCTTTTTTCATTACTTTGAAGTAGATTATTATTCAGAACAACAGTGTATTTTTAGAAGCAGTTTTGTATAATATAAATGTAAAACTGTTCAATACACTTGGTTTTATGCAAAGAGTCATAATGTCAACAAAACTCCGTGATTATGCTTTTGCCCTTAAAAATCAAGTGAAACTTTGCAGGAAACAAATCTAGCAGGAAACATCTATCGGAGTGGAAGAAGTGGTGCTGCTGTGCTGAAGAGTGATGGCATACCTTATCAGTCAGGGGAGTTATTTTCAAAGTAAAGTGTGGATGTATTACGCTTGCAGAAAAATAGCTACATGAACAAAAGCATTTCTATCTTGCATTATAGTCATACAGTGGATTTCTAAGCTTTGATTTTTCTAAAGGAAAATATGTTCTCTTTTCTCCAATGCATCTTTTTTATTTTCAAATGCATGAATTTGGGGTCTGATTCTGCCACATAATGAATACTCTCAAACTATAATATAGTCTTTGGGATTTGGTTTTTTCAGTTTTTTACAGCAAAAAACTGTTTTTTTGCTGTAAAAAAAAGTGTTAAAGTATTCAGGAAAGATCTAAAATCTCATTTATTTTTAAAACAATCTCATGTAATTAATAGTTGACAATTACTTTCAGTAGCAGTTGCAATTCTGTTCCTCAAAAGGAAAGGCTAAAGGCATTAAATGTGCGGCATCCATCATTGTAGTTCATTCTTCTTTCTTTCTTTGCAGCTTGGATGCGACACACAATGTAACACTCTGGAATGCAATGCTATGGGGAAATGCTATAATGATATTAGTTCACAATATTTTCCACAGTCTGTATTGCATTAAAGCACCTCTGTCCCAATCACTGGCAGTGCTCATAGGTGTTACAACACTTACATTGCATTCAGAGTGGCTAATGGCTGGTCTTCCCAGTGTTACTTAATTTGCTACTTTCAAAGTCTCTGGCAAAGCTAACAGAGGGTGCGACCAGTACCTGCCTGAAGACCAGACATGGCTTATATTGCCAATAAAAGCTAAGTCTGAGGATTTTGTTTTGGAAATTTTATGCATAGAATGGTAGCATTTGAATTAATGAAGTTTTGTTTCATGGTACTTCAATTTATTTTTTCTTCAGTTTCCCAGAAAAACGGTAAGTAGAGCTAAGCCTGCTAAGCCTAGTATATACTATCTTGATATTGGTTATGGGGAATTCACAGAATCATGGGATAATTTAGATTGGAAGGGATCTCTGGAGGATGATTAGTCCAACCTCTGCTCACAACCTAGAGAAGGTTCCTCAGGGCCTTGTCTAATCAAGTTTTGAAATGTCTACTATATCTGTGGACAACCTGTACCAGTGTTTGATCGCCCCCTCACAGTGGAAATTTTTCCATCTATCTAACTGGAATTTCCCACATTCCAACTAGTGTCTGTTGCCTCTCGTCCTGTCATTGTGCTCAAAGAAGAGTTTGGCTCCATCTTTGCTACACCCCATTAGGTAGCTCACGACTGGAATAAGACCTCCACTCAGCCTTCTCTTCTTAAGGTTGAGCCAGTCCAGCACTCTCAGCCTGTACTCATGTAGCAAGCATGTAAGCCCCTGACCATCTTCGTGGTCCTCCCTTGGCCTTGCTCCAGAATAGCAATGTCATTCTTGTATGGGGGAGCCCAAAACTGGACATGGTACTCCAGATGTGATCTCACAAGTGCCAAATGGGACTGTAGGGTTTGGCACTTTCAGAAGAACTAATACATAATGAACATTTTTTGACCATGGAAAACATTTCGTATCTGACTCTTCATATAAGATTTATACTGGTGAAATGTCATTGTTTTTAAAGGAGTCATTCTTGATTGACCTCAGTATAAATGAGAGGAAAATCAGTCCCTTTACAACTCACCTTAGTCAAAAGATGAGACTCCTGACTTTTGCAAGGATAGGTCAGTTTGAATAGCAATAAAGAATAAATTTGTTATTTGACAACTGAGTGACAGATCGGGCCTAGAAGATAAGGAATAAGAAATGAGGATGTTATTCAAACAGTTAGGTGTCAGCAGGTCTTACCATGTGAAAAAAGAGGATTGAGTGTGCACTGCATAGTAAACACTGCTCAATTTTAATAGATAAGATTTCATCTTTGTTTTCTTCCAGTCTAGATTATGTAAATTTTACCTATAACTATACCATGGAAATTGTACTTATGTATTGTGTCTTTCTTTGATTATCAACTAGTCTCCAGTTCTGCTTTGACAGTATAGTGGGCCACTGGAAAAGTTAAGACATGTTGAATTACCCAAAAGTAAATGTGTCTTTTCTACATTTCAGCTTCTCCAGTTGGTAACGGATATATCAAGCCACCTGTCCCACCTGTTTCTGGTACACAGAGAGAAAAAGGACCTCCAGCCATGTTGCCTATCAACGTTGACCCAGACAGTAAACCAGGCGAATATGTCCTGAAGAGCTTGTTTGTTAACTTTACTACTCAGGCTGAACGCAAAATTCGCATCATCATGGCAGAACCTCTTGTGAGTAGAAAGAAACTCTAAGTATATATGTACTTTACTTTGAATTTATTTTTAAATCAGGCTTGCTTGCCATGCAATGCAGGATATTTTGCTTGTAATCTGCGTTGGAGTCTGATAGCGTTTCCCAAACTGTAAGATACGCTACTATGGCAATTAGAAGGTTGTGGGAGAGGACAGAGTTATTCAAGATATGCCAAAGGGGTGACTTGAAAAGGAATGAATATTTTATTTCTGTTTGCAATATGGGCATGTGTTAATGTGATTGAGAGGCAGAAGGAGTGTCAGCCAGCATAGATTTCACAGCTGGGAGAGTGGTCACTTGAGTCAAAATGGATTAGAAAATGCTGAAATACAATAAAAACAGTATTTCTGAACATTACCAGTTTTCAGCTAAAACATGGAAATAAATAGCGCTGCTGGTTCTTATTTTAGTTCTGATAGTAGTAGGTTTCATAATCTAACAAAGTGCTATAGCACCTATTTTCCAGATACAAAAAAGCATGCAGCATTTGAAAAAAGAGCTACATTGCAAGGTCTTGCACAGTCAGTGAGAGAGCCATCATTATTTATATTTTTGGCAAATTTAGCATACGAGTATGTCTGTTGCTAATTGTCTTACGTAACTGAACTTTTGGGAGTCTGCTATTTTAAATTGAGACTACATTTTATATACATTCTTGTTATTTTGGTTAGGGAAGAGTAGTTCTGTAACCTATATTTTAGTTCTGAGAAAGTAAAAATAAAAAAATAAAAATAACCAGGAACCTGTATTTCTGAGCTGTAAGGGAATTTTTGTAAAATCTTATAACATTTTTGTTGTAAAGCACAGTATAGAATACTTAGTTCAGTTCCCCATTTTCAGGTCTGGATATTCTGAACAGTAAAATTAAGATTGCCTGGATTCTGATGGCATCTGTTTAGCTTTATGTCTTGATTTAGATTCAGAATCATTTGATGCTTGGAAAGTTTTTCCAGACTTTCCTCTGAAATATTAGGTAGATGCAAGATGACAGAAATATCTTACGTAATTTGGAAATAGCACAAAAAAAGCTAACAGGAAGGAATATTTTGACAAAGACCCAGTTTCTTCTTCTTTCATGAGTCCCCTCCGAATCGCAAAAAGTAGAGTAAATAGTGTAGGTCCTTTAAAGAAAAAAATGCCAGCAGCTATTTATTACCATCCAGTCTTCATGTGACGCACAGTGAACATCTTTAAAATTTTAAGACAAACTGTGTTGTAAAATTACTTGACAAGATCAGGGAAATAACAAAAAGACCAAGACTGAGAACATAATTCCTTTGCGGCATCTCTGTTGCTCTTAAACACTAACCTCTGCATTTTTATGTAATATTTCAGACATAGATGTGAACCAGTGACCCTGATTTATTCCCATTTCACCTTGTGTTAAGATGATTTTGAGTTACTGTATGTTGATACATTATTTTTGTCACTTTGTGAAACTATGAATATCTGAATGTTGATCTTATCTTATTCCAGAGGTTGTTCAGTGAAATTTTGTTTGGTAAATTCAATGTAGAGTGTAAAAATATGACAAGAGACTGGAATGTCACCTTCTTCTTGTCAACATTTTCAGAACGTATTTCTTACAGGGGTCTAACCGTGAGACACTAACAATAATTCAATGACGTACTCACATCTTATTAATACTAATAGGACTTACAAGTCATGGCATGCTGCTATTTGAGGATGACTGTGACAAATGTGTAAGCAGGTTTTTGTAGACATTCAGTCAAAATGATCTTGAAATAATTGGGTTGTAATGAAAGAAGTGACAAGGGAAAATGGCAAAAATTATTCTGGAATAATGGCTAAGAATTTAAGTCCACCCTTTCTGTGGGGTAGCTGTTAGACGTTTAGCAGCTTTGTTCCCACATTTCTACTCTACTGACTAGAATTGTGACCAGGACGTCCTAGGGATTTGGGAGACAAAGAGTATAAATTGGTGGTACAGAGCCGCCCTTTGGCCTTTTTTCACAATAGGTAGTCAAGTGGTGAGCTCTTTGAAGATTCCATTCTAATTAAACTCAAATGTACTTCAAAGAAAATCAAACTTGCAAAGTGCTCTAACTCTGAGATGTTTCTAGTTTGAATTCTCTAAGTCATTACAAGATATGGCAGTTTAATTTTATAGTGAGTGATGAATACTTAAGGTATCTTTTAGAGAGGCTAAAATGTTCTGTTTATAATTTAATTGCTTTTTCCTCTCTTTTATCACAAAGTCTAGCTCAGATTCAAGCTCTGAAGTTACTATGGGATTAAATTAAAGACTTACTAGTGTATTTTTTACCTGGATATTTCTTTTCACACACACATTTTGCCTGCTTATCCTTTCTGATTATCATTACTGTTGTTTTTATGAATTTTTCTCTCAGTTTCTTGGGCTCCATATGCCTGTTTGATATATCCATCTCTTTCTCTTGTGATGTACACAGAGCCCAGCTAAATTACAATGTTCTGACAACTATGGTGGAAAACCAGGTTTGTGTCCCACCATGAGTTGCAGATGCTAGCAAGGCACAAGAAATTTTTGCTATTTGCTAGGGCAGCAATGAAAGGCACGCCACCCAGTGCCTCCTGCAGCCCCATGAACTCTCGGCTGGGGCTATAACCAGATTCCGGCAGCAGAGAAAGCAGAGGGCAATGTCACCTACTCCTCCTGCTGCCTGGCTGTCAACCGAGTATGATTTGACGTTTTGGGTACTGGATGTGGCAGTGATCATCATAAAAAGCATACTCCCCACTTAATCTGTTTTCTAGGCATGAATCTAATGTCGACTATCCACTGCTAAGTCTTTAACAAGTTAGAATGGAAACCTATTGTTTCCAGGTGTGATTTTTTTTTTTTACTTTGTCTGGAGAATATTTTACTTGGAATTTCAGGTCCATTTTTTCACCCTTTTAGGGTCTCTGAAATACAACAAACATCTCAATAATTCCATTAACTTCACAATTATGTGGCTAATTTTTAATGATTAAACTACTGTACCCAGATTGTATTAATCCAAATTAAAGATATTTGACAGCAGAATTAATTAAAAGGGATTTTCCAGTTTATGAAATTAAATTCACATAAACAAAATGTAAATAATTTCTTCTTGATAACCTTTAATAATTTCCTGATTTTTTCTGTGAATAATTGTTCTTCTTTATAATGAATATTAAGAATTTTTGTCACAACTGATTGCATTCATATTTACATTTTTATCGGTCTATGTTGTAAACCTTCTTTGCATTGCTTCACTTACAAACACAATTTGATATTTTATTACTGCTGATTTTTTTTCAAGCAGTGAAGCTAGAATGAGGAAGCCAGGGAAACATTTTTGCCAGTTCAAATGATAAAATGTGTTTATGTATCTTAACACTGTAAGGAAAAAACCCAGAAAACAGTTTCCTTTTTAGGACCGTTGATTATCACTTAGGGTAATAATTCATCCTGTGCATACTGATCAGGCTAATCTTTAAATATGGCTTTCAGCAGTACTTACACACAGCTGTAGACATTGATAAAACATAGTGAGCTACAGGCATTGACAGTGGTTAATGGTTAATTTAGCTGTTGGTAAACTTTCATTATGCTTTTCTCCTGCAAGCATCTTCTTTTACTGAGCTTGTCTAAATTCAGGATCTCTCTGAATACTGAACTCAAGAACAGAATTTACTCATTATAGGATTAGGACTATAAACATATTCATGTATTCTGCCTATAACTTTCTCCTTTTATTAGGTAGGTTTTATCTCACCATTGGAAAAAGACTGAAAGCAGTGATGTGGTTGATACTAGTGTATTTATTACTTCCATTTCATTAGAAGCTCAAAGACGTTAAAATATAGACCTATGTCAAAGCAGGGCTTGTGATAACAGCCAAGCAGGTGGTTAGGAAGACTCTGAAAGGGCAAGAATGATGCAAGTTTGTTTTTGCAAAGCCTGACCAACCAATGTGCATAGTGGCACTGCTGTCCGATTACCTTTAATCTAGGCTTCACTTTCTCTAGGCATTGCAGAAGAAATATGCTAAGGACAGACTTGGAAGAAAAGCAAGTAGAAGGTTTTTTGGTTTTTGAGGACTAGGCTGTGATAAATAGTAGGATTTATGTAGGCTATAATAATACCAAGCAGTTTTATCACACAGCTGTAATGTAGAATTTTCTGTTTTACATGGACTAAAATTCCAGCTGTATCACATGAGGAATGACTCCTTTGTTCTCGTCTATAATGAGACACATTAGCATTACACACTTTTTACATTTGAAGTCCTCATGAATAGTTTGGCATACACAGGGCCTTCAGACTCCTGTTTATTCACACTGCACAGGTAGGAGTTACTATAAGGAACAAGTAATTTCGTGGAAAAGAGGAAAGGCAAACTGCCTTGCTCTGTTCTAACTATCCAGTCAGTGTGTGTATGCCCAGATAAATTGAAAAGAAGACAACTTTATTTGAATAACTTTATGCAAGTATATATTGAAAATGCAGTTCTTTTTTTCCCCACACAAAAAGTGTCCTCCTTAGGACCTTCCTCTGTAAATGCTACCAACATGCCAGATTCCCATTCATCTGTCCCTATCCACCTCTGTGTCACTCAAGGATTATGTCACTCATCATTAATATAATTCTTTTATTCCACTAATCTTTGTGGTAGTCAAAATTCTGTAAAGGACATGGGCAGTCCATCTCAACCCTAAGGAGCTCATAGTTCTGTCCTGGTTTTGGCTGGGGTGGAATTAATTTTCTTTCTAGTAGTTGGTATAGTGCTATGTTTTGGATTTAGTGTAAGAAGAATGTTGATGACACGCTGATGTTTTTAGTTGTTGCTAGGTAGTCTACTTTCTCAAGGACTTTTCAGCTCACATGCTCTGTGAGGTGCACAAGAAGCTGGGAGGGAGCATAGCCAGGACAGCTAGGCCAGCTGGCCAATGGGGTATTCCACACCATATGATGTCATGCTCAGCATATAAGGCTGGGGGAAGAAGAAGGAAGGGGGGGGACGTTCGGGGTGATGGCGCTTGTCTTCCCAAGTAACCGTTACGCGTGATGGAGCCCTGCTTTCCTGGAGATGGCTCAACACCTGCCTGCCCATGGGAAGTAGTGAATGAATTCCTTGCTTTGCTTTGCTTGCGTGCGCGGCTTTTGCTTTCCCTATTAAACAGTTTTTATCTCAACCCACGAGTTTTCTCACTTTTACCCTTCCGATTCTCTCCCCCGTCCCACCTGGGGGAGAGTGAGCGAGCGGCTGTGTGGTGCTTAGTTGCCGGCTGGGGTTAAACCACTACAAGTTCATAATATCATAACTCGGTATCTAACATATCATAACTATTTCTGCTGTACTCTTCATTTAGTATTTAAATTATATAACTAAGTATTAGTAGATTAGTTCTTTTAGATCCAGTTGTGACAAATAATATGTAGGACATCATTAAGAATAATTATCTATTCTTTCAATAATTGTCTCGGAAGTACTTAAGATGCTTCTTTATGAAATTCTGCCTCACTTTATTAAACTGTGCTGAGGACTGTCCTCTCACCTATTCATAAGAAAGTGAAAACATCTACACCCCATCTTACTTAAACTACTCAATATGTGACCTGAATATACTATCCTTTTATTGTATGGAGCCCTACAGATCTGTTACAGTGGATGCATGAAGTGGCTTGTTGAATGGGCAGATCTATGTCTGTCAGTCCTAGGATAGTCCGGAGGACCGAGGACAGTCACTGTCCTCAGGAGAAAGTCCATCTCCTACAGCAAGTGTCAGCTCAGCAGAGTTTCTTTCCTGCTGGTCATTGACTGGATCCCAGGTCAATTTTTTAGACTAACAAACAGTTGGTCTCAGTATTTTACTCAACTTCCAGCCATATCTAAGGACTAAATTTGATTTCTGTGTGGATTGTCCCCTTGGTTCTGTTTCTTTTTACTCAGTCTTTCCAGTAGCTAACTTCTCCGTTTCAAGAAATCGCTTAAGCAGGACAATGGTCTCAGCGGTAACTCTTCCCTCCTTCACGAATCAACTTTTGTTGGAACTTCACTGGCTCTCCAAGTATAGTCCAGTCCACAAAACCATGCTCTGCCAGCCCAAGGTGGGCCAGATCCGCCTGTTCTTTCCCCCAGCAGAGAGAATCATAGAATGATAGAATCATAGAATCATTAAGGTTGGAAAAGACCTCTAAGATCATCGAGTCCAACCATCAACCCAGTACAAATCCCCACTAAACCATGTCCTGAAGCACCTCATCCACACGTTTTTTGAACACCTCCAGGGATGGTGACTCCACCACTTCCCTGGGTAGCCTGTTCCAATGCCTGACTACCCTTTCAGTGAAGAAATTTTTCCTAATATCCAATCTAAACTTCCCCTGGCGCAACTTGAGGCCATTTCCTCTCGTCCTATCG
>JASVER010000031.1:6105171-6165878 GCA_030449065.1 Oceanodroma leucorhoa | reverse complement strand
AGAATCCTTTTCCCCCTTTGGGACAGATGTACTCCATCTGTCGCCAACAGGCCCGGTGCCTTGTAAACCTCCCCATGGTCAAAAAAGCCAAAGTTTGACCGGTAGAGAGAGGCAGCTAAGCCTGGAAGATACCATCTGTGAAATAAGCAAGCTCTACTTATGTAGTCAAAGGATGTGAATGCAGAAAAATATAGGAAAAATCAAGCTTCTATACTGAAGATGGAGAGCATCAAATATAGCAAAGACAACTCCGATGGCATAAAGAGCCTTCACTTCCCCTTCCACTCATCACCTCAGAAATAGTATCCCCTCTAGTTATCTCAGTACGTATCTCAGGCTGAGACCTGTAGCAGAAGCCAAGCACTGAACAGTAGGGAGCATTAGTCCTTCTAGGGTGGCTGATCTTGAGCCTCAGGACAGTTATCTTCCTGAGAGACCTAGAAAGGTTTGTGTGATTGAAGCAGTGGCTGCAGATGAGATATATCTTCTGTGTAGTTCAGGGGGACATACTGTAAAATTGAAACACAGGAGTTGAGGGAAAGCGTATGAAAGACACAGTTGGAAAAAGAGTTAGAGGAAGAGACAAATGTAGGGTTTCAGAAGTAATCATGTGGAGCGCAGGAAAATGAAGACAGGATGCATCCTGGGTCAGATTCCAGCTTCCGTATGAAGTAGAGGGAAAAAGTTCATGCCACTTTAGCAACCAGGATGGAAAAGGACACATTTTTGCATAGCCATTGGCATAGGCATTTGCAGCTAGATACAGGTCCATAAAAACACTCATGCATTTCAGAGCCAAGCAATGTCAACAGGAGCTTTCTCAGTGATCTCAGGGTTTCCATAGCTGGGCATGTGGGCAGAATGCTTTTGACGCTTCAGATCTCATTCTGATAACAAAAGTCTCCAGGATGCTTACTGTCCTTGGGCCTCACTACTGCATGGATGTAGTTGGAGGATAGTCAGTGGTGCATATGATGGTTGAAATCGCTGGGAGGATTTAACATTGGAAGGCAGAGATTGAATCCAAGGTCACCGAGGCTGTCATGTGTTGGCCGATGCTTGCAAATACAGCAGAGAACCTACCACATGCCTCTAATCACAGTTTTGTGTCATTTAAGGATGTTGGTTATTATCACTATCCAGAAAATGAAAGTCATACCACAGTCATCTCAGGCCAGCCTTATCACTGGTCTGTTATGAAGGACAGAAAGAAAATCAAGTATCTACTTTGGTAGCATTCTTGCCAGATAAGTAGCAATTAATTAAAGAGATATCTTTCCATATTTTCACAACAGCTTCATCCTTTGCATGCTTTCAGACTTCATGTTTGAAGTCAGTGAGGTACTGCTTCATCAGGATTGCTGTATGTTTTTAAGTTTAAATTTATGTGCTCTTTTCTGGGCCTTAGTCTGGCATGGTACAGTTTACCCATCAGACAGCTTGAATTATGCCATATTTATTTGACCCTGCATGTCTGCTGGCATGACACATATGAGAAGGACTTAAATACTTCACATAGCTACCTTCCCAATTTGGAAATCCACCCAATAAGGTCTTGTTTCCTTAGCTAGGCATGTAGTACGGGTGGAAGCTATGGCTTTTATGACCATCGTACATGTAGCAGAAGAACACTGAAGGCTGATGGTGGCTCTGCAAGGGCACCCTGGCATCCTCCTTGAAAGTCTGTCAAATTTATAGTCAAATACCAGTTTAGTTGATAACTCTTTTAGGAGTGTAAATTACTGAATCTGTAATAATTGATTATAGGTATAGAAATTGGGAATATTGATAGCGTCAAACTTAACCCATGTAAATCGTAAGTTGGATTTGGTACTAGTAATAAACTCAATCCTGTATGTAAAATTCAATTAGCACTGTCTTAGTTAATCCATTATACTAACTTTATAGTCCTTCCCAAAGCTGTACCTCATGGTCCTTCATGAATTTTCATCATAAGTAAGGATGCCACTAAAAGTTAATATATTCCCTGCCCTAGCAAATTAGGTTCCAATTAACAAAATTTTATCTTCTTACATTGGAAGTTTTTAAGTCAGAATCAATCATTCTACTAACACAGATCTATGATGGAATTAGGGTGTTAACATTAAGTATCCACACTTCGTTTCTAGATGCTCTTTTTAAGTTTATCAAATTTGCAGGTTGTAAAATTCATCTTTTTCTGTACACTGTAGTACCAGAGTAAGTAAAATCAGGGAAAACCAAGGAAAGTATTATGATTCTAGCCCAGACCTTACAACTTGCGTATGTTCAGACAGAGAATTTTGATGTGTTCATTAAGTTACAGTTTTAAAAAGGCATTCCTATTAACACAAAACTCTGAAAATAAACAGCCAATAGAATTTCCTTTCTTGCTTGTGCTAGAGTGTACCTCAAATTTCAGTAAAGTCATCCTCAGTACTGTTTTCAACTTTCCAGATTTTACAAAAGCATATATTTAAAATATTTCTTTCGGAACTGGTCCACTGGTAGCCATCAGCTTATTTGGGCTTAAAATACCTTAGTAAATGGAATTTTTTTACTTCTTACCTACACAAAAGCACCTTACTTTGCAATGGAAAAATATTAAAGAAGATACAAATGCTGAGAGCAGTAGGGTTTTTGTTCGGTTTTTTTTTTCGGTTACCAGTATATCTGTAACAGCACTTAACCTTTGTTTAAAGTTTGTGACCGTTTATTATCAACACCGAGTTGAGGGCATGTCTGGGAATTTTTTTACTGATCGGTTAAGAATGTCAAGAGTTCTTGAGTTGTTTGCTCAAGGTAAGTGAAAGAAAGAAAATATTCATATTTGATTTTTTTGTGTTTTTTTTTTTTCTTAAGTTCCATGTTATTCTGGGAAAGTTGCAGTGCTAATTTTTGCGCTGTGCATCTAATAGCTTGGAAGGCAATCTCTAATTCAGTGGGTTTGCTTCTCTCTTCAGCCTGCTTGGGATTTACTCCACTTCTGTGTAGTATTAGTGAAAATTAATTTGCTATTTCTTTGCTTTTTTGGCCATTTTTTCTGATACATCAGTTACTTCAAATTAAACATTCTCATGACCAAAATTTATGAGTGTCCGTATTTTAACTTTGTTGGTAGACAGCATAGGTAAAAGATGCCTTTTGCAGAGAATGTGATAATCAGACAAAAATTAGCCTGTGATACCTGATGTGATGACATAAGCTATCACTCAGTCAGAACAGTACATGACATGGATGCCAAAGAGGAGAGAATCAGAGCCAGTGAGTGAAAACCTGTACTTGAAGCTGACCTGATATTTTCTTACACAGTTTTGTATTCAGCAGTACAGTACTACTGGGCACATCCTTTTCCACGTGACCAAAACAGAAGAGCTGTTACAAATACCATGTACAATTAGCATTGCTTTTTTACTTAATTTTCAAAATTACATGAAGTTCATAATTTTGGAGTCTATAATTTTGTCTTATGCAGAGTTGTGGTCTTTTCTTGAAGCTATATTATCATATCTTTTTTATTATGTTTGCGTTTAGAATTTCCTTTTGGTGCATGCTTAGAATTTCAAAGGCTAATGAAGGAAATCCCCTTTTCTGTTTATTTTACTATCTGTGTACCATGGTCACTGACACAGACTCTTAAAAGAGGTACCTAGCAGCTAATTGATGCTGAGCAGAGCAACAAGAGAAATCAAAGATTCTGTTGTCATCCACTGAACTGGCAATTTATATTTTTATGCATGAGGATCTGCTGACTTGCAAAGAACGGTTGTGAAAACAGGACACTAATTGCCTGTTTCATAGAAGTTCCAGGTGGGAGACGTTTGGGAGACTATCAGAGTAAACAGATTGTGCTTTTGAGTCAAAAAGCTTGGCTCTCCTAATTGCTTAGGTATAAATTAACTAGGCTTCCTGGGGCGGTGGTGGGAATTCCCAAATAGTAAAAAGGTAAATAAGAGATGAAAATTATTTCCCAAGAAGTGCAGAACTATTTTCAGTACAACAGCTTTTTCATGGGACCACAGACTGTTCTATCCATTTTTGAGAGGGCAAAACAGAAGTAAATACTTGCAAGTTCAGCTGCATGAACCTGCTCAATGCAGGATCAGCATAGATCTGTTCTGGGAGGGAGGGGCAGGAGCACACAGCAGAAATAATAGAGGCAGGGACCAGACAGACAAACTGTCCCCTTCAGAGGCAGCTGGCTGGTAGGTCAGCTGCAGCTGAAGGGTAGGTGCTCCTCTGTGGAATAGTTTTGCATGCCCAGCCTTCAGAAGCAAATTGGCATCATGGTATTTTCTCCTAGGTGATACAGATAATGGTTTACACACCACATGAGCGCAAGATTGACAGTGATACATTTTCTGATCTTCGTATGTACAAAATAACCAATGGCAAAATTAAAAATTTAGCATGTTTGATCCAGCTATTTTTGGAGCAGACCTTTTCCTGCAGAACACCACCTTCTTTTCCTGCTGAAAAGAATATAATACAAAGATGTTCAATTTCTTTTGGGACTTACGCGATGATTCATTGTAAGCAGGAAAGAATTACACTTGGGGATTTTTTGGTTCTTAAAATTGCACTTATATGCATTTTATATATATATTAGCTGTAGTAGTTGAATGTGGTCTATGTCTACTCTATTTTACGTGAAAAGGTCCATTCTTCTGCTGTTTCCTTTTGGTAACTCTTCCATCCCAGCAGACTACTCAGTAGTACTCTACTCTACTCAGTAGAGTATGTGTGGCTGCTTTTTAGCGTGCGGTGCAAAAGTTACGTTTTGTATCAAAATATCCTTGCATCCTCCATGCTCTTATAAAAAAAGGGGGTTTATCTCAGTCAGTAATACAGTACCCAGTCATAGTTCAGTAGGAATAACATGCCTAATGCTTGCTGAGATTAGAAATAACTTTAGGGGTCATTATATATCGTTATAACATGGTGACATAGTGAAGCTTAATAGGCACTACAACATCCTTTAGTTTTCCTGTTTCCCTGAATACTCAGTTCTGTGACAGATGGTCAAGAAAAGCTGTTCCTGTGTAAATTTAACCAATTATATTTGTGTAGCAGCCCTGAAAAAGCATTAATATATTAACTGTTAAAAGTAGCTGACAGTCTTTGGAGAAATGTTTTAGTGTGTCTATGTGAACAGGGGGTTTCACTGATATGTTATTTTTTAGATAAATTGTAAATATTATATTTAGTTAATGCATGCAAATGTGATAAAATATACATTTGCCATTGCATATTCAACATATTCTATTTTACTACATTCTATTAATGTTTTCACAACAGCAATAAGGCAGAGGAAGGAAATTAATTTTTAGGTGAGCATTTTGTTTTGTAAGCATTGGTGATGCAAAAGGTTTAGATAGTTTTATTGAAAAACAATAGTTTCAAATATTAAATAAAAAATTGTCTTTGCTGATCTTTACTGCTTATCTCTAACGTGTATTCATATCACGGGAGTTTCCAGCGTGAACAAATACAGAGTATACAGTTGAAGGCAGCACTTCAAACAAGAAATAAGGATGTTTAATTTAGTGATTAAAAATGGAAATGTTATTATTGAGAGTCCATTCTTCTGAAATGTCCTGATGTTTTTTATAGCCCAGAAAGCTATGGGCTGTTTCAGATTAATCAAAACTTTCTTTATTCATATTTTGTGGTTGTAGGCTTTGGCTCCAAATTCAGCCTACCTATTCATCCAAGATTTGGAAGACATTTCTGTAGAATGTGTTATAGCTACAGAGACTCAAACAGAGTCAACTCATAATATAAAAGGGCTTCTTTGCCATTTCTGAATTGGGTGGGCAAGAAAATAAATAAAATAGTGCCTTGAGGGTGGAAAACATTTTTAAGATTTTTTTAAAAAACTTTTAAATAAGTGTATCTATCTCGAGGGTAAATAGACTGCTATGGAATCTATTACTCAGAGGCAATTTCACTTTATTATATGTTTTAACGTCTTTTGCCAGTCCTGAACCTTGAAATACATAACGAAAATGTCTACCATGTAGACATATTACTACCATGTAATATATAATGAAAATGTCTACCATGAGTATAAATATATTTTATGTAGTAGATGCCGTAGCAATGATGTTGAAAATACTGCATAAAATGAAATTTGAAGATTTGTAAGGATATTAGAACTAAGTAGTATAGAATAGGCAAGTTGTTTACAGTAGATGAGAAGAAATTATCTATTGCATAAAGAAAAAATGCTGTTTTCAAAGGACACTTGAAGAACCTGCATGTAGTTGAGCTTTGAATTTACTCAGCAGTGTCTTCCTGACATGGTCACTTGTTATGCTCATCATGCAAGCAGTCATCCTTTTATATTTTAGGAGCACTTAGACACCAAAAAACATATTTGTATCTGGCCCTTTATTCAGTTTGTTATCTTTTCAGTACTCATCATTAGTAATAAAGTAAGTAGTAAGAACTTCGAGTTTTCTCAAATCTCCAAGCCCCAAATATAATTTTCTGTGGTTATTGCCATTCACTGCAGGGGCACAGTGATTTGCTCTGACGTGGGCACCCTGCTGCCTGGCAAGAGTGCGAGGAGAGGGGAAGCGGCCAGAACAGCAGTAGGTGCAGAATGGGATGAAGGGAAGAAAAAGGTCTCAGTTAAAACCCTGAAGTGGAGACATTGAGAAGTTAAGGCAGCAGAACCCTTCCTGGCTTTTGCTGGATGTCCTTGGCTGGTCTCCATCCCAGGGCTGCCTTCTGCTGCGACCAAGTCTGTTGCACGGCCTGTGAACGGTTTCTTTAGGTGGATGTACCACAGTTTGGGAAGCCCTGGTCTAGTCGCCTATAAGAGCGCAAGAGATGAGTTGTATGGCCTTGTCAAAACGGAGGGATCTTCACTAACTTAGAAACACAGTCCCTGGGGAACATCATCGTCAGAAACTGAAGTATTTGTGAGGTGTGTGTGCTTCCAGAGACAGGCAATAGGTGATTGGGACATTTTCAGGATTGCAGTTCCAGACCTGGGTTCCCAGGGCACATTTTGTCTCATTTAGCTGAATCCACCTTACAGATAAGCATGTGAGGAGGAATCCCACACCTCATTTCTGCCTGAAACACTGAATGCGTTTCTGCAGGATTTTAGATACTACTCTGAAAGCCAAGCATTGCAGTGTCAGGCACTGGAACACAAAGCTTCTGGGTGCCAAAGCCTTTTTATTGAAACAGACCTTAAGAAATGTCTCTGTGGTAACAGAAGCCTTCTGTAACAGAATCAGAAATTTAATAAAAAAAAAAAAGATTGTGTGTTGTTTTTTTTTTCCTAACCGGCACTAATTCTCAGGACATTGATTTGTCTAGAACCCATGAAAACTTAAAAATCTTTTAAATAAATTGAACACTACTTTTGAAAGATTATCTGCTGTCCTTTTCAGTGTGTGGCAATAGACAAAAGAAGCATTGTCCTCCCATGAGACACAACTAGGTAGGGTAGCCCCGAGTTACTGATTGAGGAGGAGGACTGCGGGTGGGGTGGTGTCATGTGTCTGTTTCTGAGCTACAAGATTTTACTGTGTCTGTTCATTACCAATAATCTGTCATAAAGTTCTAATTAATAGTTGTTGTGCCCTTAGTGTAGCCTGGAGGAGTCACTGTAGACATTAGAGATAACAATGAAAAGATTGATGACTGTCCTGGATAAATCAGTGACTCAGTAGAAAACATCTTATTTGTTTTTTTATTTGGTAGGTAGTCAGGGGATACTGCAGTCACCCTGCAGCCAACCTCCTTGCCAGCTGGCATTACAAGTGAATCAGCATAATTAATTTCAAAATCAGTCAGCAGATTATACTGGACAATATTTTCTCCAGTGAGAAACATTAAATAATAGAAATCTTTGGACCACCTCAAGTCTTTGCATTCCATTATCTCAGCAGCTTTACAGATTTCTTTGTTTTGCATTTCGCATCCCCTGGCAGTGATGGTATTTTGCCTGATACATTACGAGATGCTGATGAGTTGTAATAGTTAGCTGAAAGCTGAATAGAAAATCTCATGCTGAGCTGGTGGGAGAGCCCCGATCTTGCAGCTGTAGAAGAAGAAAGATGCATGATTTACAGAAGAATAAGGCGCTGGCACATGTCAGACACCAGCAACAGTAGTACAATTCAGTGCAGAATTGTGACGGTGACATGTTTTTCAGACTGTCATCTCCCTTCGTGTATTGTTTATTGTCATTGTGGTTTAGGGGATTCATGTTTTGTATACTGTTGCGTATATTTAGAGTACTGGACTATGTACTTCTGCATGCCTCAGTAATTGAGCCTGCTTGGCAAAAAAGCCGTAAAAGTGGATGCATGTTCACACGTGGGGACTCTTTCTGAGTTGGGCAGTTCTCCTTGGCCTTCTCAGGTACTCTGAGAACGTGTCCTGAAAATTTGCTTCCATTCCAAAAATGCCTTTTTTTTTTTTTTTAAGTATTACAGCCATTTTTTCCGCAATTATCTTCCTTAAAAATGAGCTCTATGGTATTTGATTCTTCTAAAATCACCTTTCCTTCAGTATGCGCTGGATGAAACACTACCTCTATGGTCATGTTTGTATTGCCTGGTAGTAGTATAACAAGAAGGTACCTCATGTAGCTGAATAGAGCTCCTTGCTTATGTATTAGAGGAAATACCAGGTGCTTTTTTGGATTTTGAAAGAATTTATCATCCATGTGAGCACCAAGTAGCTCAGGTGTAATAAACAGTTAATCCTTTTCTTTCTTGGAAAAACACTGAAGACACTAAAGACACTCCATCAGTATTAGGTCATATGTGTGCAGAGGTCTCCTTTGCATATGAAACGAACAGTATCTCCAGCATGAAACTGGTCAGGAGGCAAATTATGTGAGTAAAAATCTAAGAGAAAAATAATAGTAGAGTTCACAGAATATATCATAGCATTGATCTTAAGTAATACATATTTAATATATTTTGTTTTAGGAGAAACCACTGACCAAATCTCTGCAACGAGGAGAAGACCCCCAGTTTGATCAAGTAAGACACTTGAAATGATATTATTTCCATTCCTCAGGCTGGAAGACAAATACTTGGAAGGCACTCTAGTGTCCTTATGCTATCGTTGAATACTGCAAAAGCAGTATCTCTCAATGTACTTTAGTAGAATGATGAGTGCTTTGTCTAACCATTCTTGGTTTTAAGTTAGGAGGATTTTTCCACTGTTTTCAAGCTCAATATTTTTTTGCCATACAACTTCTTGCTTTCTACAGTGTATTAGGCACGTGTTATTTCCTGGCTGTTTCCCCTGATGGAGGTTTCGAAGCAAACTTTGTATCTTTTCAGAATATCTGGTTTTCGAAACAGGCGCATAGCCCTCAGTCTTTCTTTTATGGCGTTTCTCTTATGTTTAATATGGGGGCCTTTAGAACCATTGTCATTGCCATTAGTCTCATCAGTCTATTTTGTCTCTGTAGCTATGACCCAGCATGACTTACATGTATGCTGCACTTCACATAGGCTGAGCCAACCTATTGTATTTAAAATCAAGCATAAATTCAGTTGTCAGGATAAATGCCTATATATGACAAGGTAAATAATAATTAGAGAAAAATAGTTGGCAGGGAAAAAGAATTAAAAACTAAAATAGAATTTATATCATGAATTAGATTTCATTTACTAAAACAATAAAATTGTAATTAATAAAATGAAATTTATGTCTGGCATTAGATTAATAAATTGATTATGTAAGGGACATGGGACAAGTACAAAAATAAAACCAACAGAAATATACACACTTTTTAATGATGATATAAAAGAATTAATTTTTGTCTGCAGTCTGTTTCTTAACAAAAGAAAAAGCATCTAGAAAAAATTCCTACATAGGTAACCTATTTTGAAATAAAGAAAGATAGGTGCTAAAGAGTTTAAGTTGCATAAAGGATGCCAAAACTCACAAAACTCACTCCCAACAAGGAGGAGGGATAAACTCAAGGTGTATCATAAGCAATAAAGTTATTTGCTGTTCCGCCATTCCTGCCTCAGCTGCCGTTGCTGTTGCCATTGCTGCTAACTCCGTGGCTGCCCGCACCGCTGTGCTGCCAGCCGTGCCAGAAATACAGCACAGAAAGACATAGCAGAAGCAGCAGCAACAGCAACAGCTCTGAAAGCAACTGTGGCTAATGCCATAAGCTGCAGGTGCCATACTGATTAACTTAACTTTGGGAGACGAGGTAGGTATGGGTAGGACTTCAGCACCTCAAATGAATTTGACAAACACATTTATTGTGTTTTCTGGGACATGAGATACGTTGCACCAGAAGCAAAGATGCCTTGTGAGACGCCACTGGCGTTCACAAAGGCTCACTTCATAATCTTAGCTTGACAAAGTGATGCTCTCTAGGTTATTCTGTATCTGCTTTTTGGGGAGAGGTAGCCTGCTTGGAGGGCTGTTCAGAGCAGGAGGCAAACGGTAGGACGTCTGCATTGCCCTGTCCGCCTCGCTGACCACAGAAAGACCCCGCAGGGGAGCCAGCCGCTGTGGGCTAAAGGAGGCTGCTTTGTGAGTACTCCCTAGCTGCCTAATGAAATTTTTGTGGTATTCTGACCTTAATTTTATATATATATATTTTCCTTCCTGTGGAAAGAGTGTCACACTTAAATGGGAAAGAAAAACAAATTAAGCCACCCATATGCAAACCTTGTGATACTGTTCCTGCAGTGTGTTAAACAAACACAAAATGGGTGGCTGTGATTTGATTAAATATTCAGGGTTAAGCAAATTGTGGCTCTTTACAAGGAAGAATTAGAAGACTTATGCTTCTCCTAGTTATTGGTAGGTAGACAGAAAATTGAACAATTAAGTCAAGATCAATTAATGAGAACAGCGAATGCTTCCTAGAGTGAAACAACTGTGTATTTCCTACTGTAGCAATTTACTCTGAATGCTGGGGGGAAAAAAAACAGATGCAGACAAAAAACAAAGGCAAATTTTGTTATATACAACATTTGTATATATTTCTAACTGCATATCTGGAGTCCCACCTATGTGCAGAGCTGATAGAAAAGTATAGAGCTGAGGTAACCTTAGATGTCCTGTCAGAAAACCTTGTTTTCAGATCCTTGAAATTTTCCAAACAAACTGTTCAGATGATTGAAATTTTCAGACTGTCTGTCAGCCTCAGCCTGAGTTGTTGGGAATGTTTCCCTTTTCAGGTCTCACATTGTTTCCTCCTTGAACAGCACGAGCATTTTGAGATGTTCTAGTGCTCCGGGGATTGATGTACGCCTGTGACTGAGAGATGGGACCTGAAATGTGCCTGGCTGATGAGCCTGTTTTCAAGAACATGGTTCATGCTTACCGAAATCATTTTAGTTTGGCTAAATTGTAGTTAGATTTTCATTCAAAAATTTGTAATACATAGTAGAGATTTGGTAGAACTCAGCTTGAGTAGAGACAGGAAGATAGAGCAAAAAGTCTTTCTTTACTTGGCATGTTTCACTAGGTAGATTAGGTCAGTACATCTCAGTATTATAAAGCTGTTTTGCAAATGATAACATGTCAGTATTATAAAGTTGTCGCAAAATATGGATAATTTTGCTGATATTAAAAATGAAGATGTGGTCTACCTCGAAAACTCTGAAGATCATGTTTCCACATGGTACTAAAATCCAGGTAAGGGGGCATGCGCTTTTAAGTCAAACCATTTAAGTTTTATTTTTTAAGTTAACTCAAATATTTAAAGAGTCTATGGGATGAAGGAAGACCAGGTCGAACTTTTTAGCAGGGCCTGTTGCGACAGGACAAGGGGGAATGGTTTTAAACTAAAAGAGGGTAGATTTAGACTAGATATAGGGAAGAAATTTTTTACAATGAGGATGGTGAAACTCTGGCACAGGTTGCCCAGAGTGGTGGTAGATGCCCCATCCATGGAAACATTCAAGGTCAGGCTGGACGGGGCTCTGAGCAACCTGATCTAGTTGAAGATGTCCCTGCCCACGGCAGCGGGGTTGGACTAGATGGCCTTTAAAGGTCCCTTCCAACCCAAACTATTCTATGATTCTATGATTCTGTGATAATCCCTTGCTTCTCCCTTACAGGTAAGTGTGGAAAGCTTTGGTATTTATTCCTGGAACACATAAAATCATCTAGCAAAAACAGGAAAGGCCACACGTTACATTCCTGAGATTTTTACTATGAAGGTGGAGAAGGAAAAGAAGGAGAATCCCCATGAACAAATATTTTCAAGGGGTGTCTAATAATTTTGACTTTCAATTTTAAGGCATCAAAAATTACACACTGTCAAAGGAAACTAATTTTCTTTTTTTGACTTGATCAAAATTATCTCTGTTCAATTGGAATGAAATTGAGAGGTGATGCTGAAGTGACCAGGTCACTAGTCACTTTAAAATATCTGAGCTGCATCATCTAACAGTAAATTAAAAAGCAGCAAAAGTAAGGCATGACCTGATTTAAAATTTGCCCTTTGCAAGTCAGCTTCAGAAAGAAGGAAGAAAACTGCCAAAAATCCCCCTTTGCAGTAACTTGCAATGAGCAGAATGGAACTTCAGCTACCCAGAGTAATCAGCATCAAGTTTAACAGTGAACCCTCCGAATGATTTAAGACGATTCTGAAAGCATTGCTTACTTTCCCTAGACAGCTTTATCTCTGGCTCTCTGAGAACCCACATTTTTTCCTGCCCATTCTCAAACACCATTTTAGGAGTGCTAGCTGGGATGGTGGTGATGGATCCAGCGTTTAGGGACCTGACTGTGCCCAGGCAGAGCTCTTTCTCTCCATATGGATGTAGTGTCAGTGCCTCCTGTTAGGCAGACAGTATTGTCCTGTGGGTTCTGGCTGGCTGCCAGTTGCATCACCCTCCTCAAACTCATAATAGTATCTTGAGCAATGCATGAAGTAATCTTACTTATCCTGACTTGCAGAATGTCTCACCATTAGCTTAACGAACTGGATTCCTTACACTGACTGTATTTTCCTTTTTAGGTGTGCATGTATATAAAGAAAATATATACAGGAAATGATATCGTTTTTACATATGGTTTTAAATATCTTTATAGTATATTTAAAATCATGTTTTGAAAGTTCTTGATTAGACAACTCTAGTTGCCTATTAGCAGAGAGCATTACTGCTCCAGCACTGGCATGCTCTGTGTCCCCAAGTACAGAAATGTTATTAAACACAGTACTACTGAACTATGACTCAAACTTCCTATTACAGGAAACCATAAAGTTTCAGTACATGAAAAGATCAAAAGCTAGGGTGAAAAAACCCATAATTATCCAAGAGGCTTATCCTCACTCAAGGAAACATTTTTATTAGTCTTTTCTCAGCCCCTACTAAAGTATCTTCTGTTCTTACCACAGTATATAAATGTTCTGTGAACTGACAACACTGGAGGCAGAAAAAGGGCACTGTGTAATCTTGGACCAACCTGCAGACATTTTTCCATATGAAAATATGAAATGAATGTAATTTTTTTTGCTATGGAAGTGAAAACTTAACAGCAAGACTTAGTTTTCTATGAAACTGTCTAGATGAGGTGCTGTTGCAAGAGTTTCAGCATAAACTGCACAAAATTTTGTGCTCATTTTAGTTATACTGTTCTCTTCTTAGAATTGCACTAGGTTGGAGAATACAAATTGGAAAGCAAAAACATTTAATGTTTTATATACTTTTAGGAGATGAAAACAAAAAATAGGCCAAGCTAAAAAAAGGAAAATAGAAGTCTAATAATAAAAAATGTGGAAAATAAATACAAATATAAATAAATAAGACACTAAGCAACATACTAATGATTAAGTGTCCCTTTTTCATAACAGCCCAAAACTTGGTAAATGACATGCTGATAATTATTCCCATCCAATATTACATCTGTTAGATGTAGTAAGGGAATAATGATATCATCATCATTGCAGTAGCACTGCAGTTGGCCCCTTTTGTGTTTTCCCTTTCCCGGCGTTTTACGCATTGTCGTCCTTCACCAGCAGAAGGGCATGTGGTAGAGGAAGTATGAGAAATGGTGGTGATGGGGTCATAGAACCACCCTTGGCTCCTGGTGAGAGGTTTGGGTTGAAGCAGTGTGTAAAGAAGTAAATCTGAAGGCAAAATTAAAGGTAACATGTTCAGAACTGAACTTGCTGCACACTAGAAATAAATGGGTTTTCATGTAAACTGTTATCCTGGCAGTAAAATAGCTATAAACATTGCTAATGTATAAGCAAACTAGGTGAAATTACCCATCTACAAAATTATGGTATAAAAAAATCCTGTTTCTTTACTCATAAAACCAAGTCCATAAATGAAAACTAGTGAGTCCAACTTAATAGTTATCAGTTTTAACAGTTCCCAAGGACATTTAACTTCATAGCACTGTCCAAAAAAGTGCTTTGAACAGAGATGTGAATGAAAAGAGATCTACACAAACACAACTGCACTATTTGCTCCTAATGTTGCATTTTACAGTTTTTTCAATTAGAGTTGACTTATCTAGAAATCTATCATTAGCAGAAAAAAAAGTTTTGTCTTAAAGGGTCCAGCAGAATTAGAGCATGTAACTGCTTTGATTAGAGCTTAGTGCAGTTCATCCTTCCACCTTCGCCTTGCCCCAGTCTAGAGTATTTGGAATAGGAATTGTTAACTTTATCTCCTTAATTTCATATATTGCATGTGAAATCCCAGTCTTAACTGCGGTCCATGAGAGTTTTGCTGTTGATTTCAAGGAGCGAGGATTTTATTGCAGCTGTTACTTTACTTGAATCTGTATTGTTTGTAGTTATGGGGCTTTGTTATTGACATGCATGAAGTGGAAAAACTGTTGAATGAAGGGAAGACATTATTGCATGGCTATGGGTATCCTAGATACAGTTAAGACAATGTTTATCACATTCTGCTTTCAGTAGCATTGGTAGAAAGTGTAAAATCTCACTCCTAATGTCCATTATTTGGAATCTACACAACAATTTGAAGACAGAATATGCAGGCACTTTGCAAATAGTAGATTTACAAAAAATAAACCAACACTATGCAAAAATGAAGTACTGCAATTCTGCATTATTAAAATGGTAATAAAATGCACATTTAACATACATGCTGACATGTATGTTACATGAAAAAATGCAGAGCCAAGAAGTTAATGAAACTGTTGGAAAATGAATGCAGTTTTGAATATATTTGCTGTTAAAGCACATAGAATCCATATGTGAAATAAAAAAAATAATCAGCATCTATCTGCTGTTAGTGGAAACATTTCTTATATTTGTATTTTGACAATATAGCAAGACTTTTATGAACGTATATAAATTGTAGCAAACTATCTGGGCAGAATTTCATTAAATTTACTCTTACATATTAGTCCAAAATAAATATTAAGCATTTACATAGAGTATATTTAATGCTCTGTGAACACAAGTTTTAAACAGCTCCCTACTTGTGCAGCTTTCTTATCCTTAAGCTATACAGTAGGTAGTTCATTTATGATGGAAGAACATGATCATTTGTCCAACAAGGACATATTTGTACATCTGTGCGCTCCCTTTCAGGAGCAGCACAGAGCTAGAATTCATCTCACCCCTGGACTTACTTCCAGTAAATGAAAGGGTTGAGTAACCAACACGCTGGCTAGACTTCCCTCCCTTCCTGTTCCCTGAGAGCCAGGTCTTTGCCCAGTCCACCCTTCCTTCCTGTCTTAAAAGTGCAATGACAGAAAGGTTAAAAAAAAGCTATATTAACCTTTTATCCCTGCTACAGACACACACTGTAAATTCAGCAGAGAAAGTATGGCTTGAGGAGATGTAACAGGAATCACTTTGACTTTTTGTGGTGAGTGAAATTGTGTAGCTGGGATTTAGAGGACAGCATTGATATATATGTCGGTGAACGTGCAGGAAGACCTGACTGAAACAACTTTTCACTTACAGTTAAATATTGTGATGTCTTAAAAGATATTTAGGTCTATTCTAGCCTTCCCCAGCAAACCCTTTTTCACTGCATCTCATATTTAACAACCGGTGTTATGCCAGCTTCAGAAAAACTTTCGGAAGACAACAGAGAAGCGACTGAAATGTCTTAAGTGCCCTGAGTTGGTAGTGGAGAGTTTGCACTGACACTAGGTGATTCATGTCTTCTAAGTATTTATCTCAAGTCTTATGTTTGAAGGCTTTGGTATAATTGAGCCTGGGCTACTGTAGTAATTCTTCATGAAAGGCCTCCTGTCACTGCTGCAAGCAGTGCCTTCATGCCGTCTTCCATAGCAACTTGTTTCATATTTCAGGTAATAAAACATATTGGAAACACTGGATTGAAAGCTTTCCTAAAATAGTACTTTTACAGAAACTTTTATTTTTAGAGGGGCAGTTGTTATAGCTTTCTAATGCTCTGTTTAATTTTAGGTCATAATACTTGAATCCAATCAAAACAATAATACTTTATCCTCATTAACTTTAGACCACAACATCACTGTGAATTATTTAAATTCTGAGGCTGAAAAGCTGCAAAAGAGATCAGAGTTATTGATCTAAACTAACGGTCATCCACAAAAGTTGTTGTCTAAGTCTTTAGTAACATTTGGGAGTTGTATGTGAGGTGCTCAGTCTCCCAGTTTTGCTCTTGTCTTGTTTTGCTCCTGACTTCACACAAACTTGGTCTTATACAAAACATTAAACTACTGTTGTTGTTCCACAAACACTGAAACGTGCTGGTTTAAGTTTAAGCAGGTTGATAAACCTGACGGAGTTAATGATATAATCAGTGTACTTGACATGAAGTACGTACTTCAGCACTTCGCTCCTGCTACTCAGCACTTCACAGGATCAAGCCCTGCATGATCTTGAGGTGGTCACAAATCTCCAGATCAGTAATTTGTTGTAATTTATTCCTATTTTAAATAGCTGTTTTCCATTGTCTTAGAATGCACACAAATGCTGTAGCTGTAAACATTCTGTTGCAATACATATATAATCATCTTGTATAATAATGTGGGTTTTTTTCACCCTAGCTTTTGATCTTTTCATGTTTTGCAGCTTTATGGTTTCCTGTTATAGGAAGTTTATGTCATAGTTCAGTAGTAACGTGTTGGGTAACATTTCTGTAATCGGTGACACAGTTTATACTGAGTGAGCAGTAATACACTTTTCCAGTGTGCCACTAGAGCTGTTTAATCAGGAATTTTAAAGGAATAATTTAAAACTTTGTTTTACTTATTTGTGCACACAAAGACACAGGAAACTGTAAATATTTTCCTATATATAAAAGAGGAGTCTAAAGTTATCTGTGTGTCGGCCTAATCGTAAGAAGGATGCATCTGCACATTCAGTTGGTTAAGATTATTGCAGAGCTTGTGGGGTTTGTCAATACATTCTGAGCTTCAGGGGAGGCATCCAGCAGTCAGATACAACCCATGAGACAGTACCTCTGGTTCATCACTTTTTCTTTCCTTATAATGTGCTCGAACTCAAATCAACATTGTGTAACAAATAAAAATAAGCCCCTTGAAGAAACTAGTTTGTTTTCTGGTGTGCTGTAGGATGTGATACACAATTTTAATGCATTTTAGTATCATCAATGGAAAGACAGTATCAATATACAGCCCATTATTGTACTTCTGCTTATGTTTCAACAGGAAATGCAGAATATTAAGTCACTGCTTGTACCATGGATCTCGAAAGTGAGATGAAAACAGCAAAGAACATGCCTAACCATTGAATTAGTACTTTTTTTTTAAGGAGGAGGGGAAACTTGAACGCCAGTTGATTTGTTGTATTTTCCCCGTAGGTAATAAGCTCAATGAGCTCACTTTCAGAATATTGTCTACCCTCTATCCTGCGCACTTTGTTTGATTGGTATAAAAGACAGAATGGCATAGAAGATGAATCTCATGAGTACAGACCAAGAACAAGTACTAAATCCAAAAGGTATGATTTTGAGTATGCATACATGCATTATTGACAGATTCTATGATAAAATATATTACATTTTGCCCATCAGCTTTTGTAAGGTTACAGTTGTTTGAAAGTTGTTGTCATCTTTTTCTGCTTGTTCCTGGAACTTTTCTCTCAGTTTCTGGATGAATGGAGTAATTGTGTATTTAAAATTATGCCCCTGATAGTTCAAACACTGTTCCTTACTGCTGTTTTGGAAGCTGTAATGTCATTTAAATATTGGTTTGTATAAACTGTGTCTGTCTTCTTTACTCATGTAAGCAGGCAATAATTCTGTGACACTTGGAAGGATTTTTTTTTATACAGCATTCTGCGTAGTCATAGAAATTTCACATACACCTATCCTCAATCCAAAAAATTGTGAATCAGTCAAAGAGCTTTAGCAATATTGACTTAGCTCTTAAAACAAACAAGTGAACAAAAATAAAGACCCCAAAACAAATACATTGATCTCTTATGATACCAGTAGTTCCTCAGTGATAAGGCAACAGATTGCTCTTGCTTTATATTGAGGTCTGGTGGTTTGGTACAGGTATATTCTTCAAATTTACAGTTTTTCTGAATACTTTGGTGTTACATTTACACACTTTAATGAAGCAGCAGGAGAATCGACAGTGGCAGACGTGGTGTTTGGAAATGCACAGGCAGTTCTTCACATTAGGATTACATTATAATCCAGTAACTACTGAAGGCAATAGTTGCTGGAATGAAGGGGTAGGAGCTAGTTTTAGAATATCAAGGTAGACATGAACCTGAATCAGACTCTTCCAGACTCTTTATGTCAGTGGATGTAGGCAATATGATGGCACGATTCAGCAATTAGATGTCTGCTTTCATATGAGTTGAATCCTTGCCTTGAAGTGCCTCTTTCTCTCAACTTGTTACAGGACCACCTGCTCATAAGTAAATGTTTTCAGGAACTCTACCCAAAATCTAGTTGAAATACAGCTTAGCAGTGAACCAAAGCCACTCTGTCAATTGATAGTGTTACAGAAGGAACGTATAACCAGTCCTTTCTCCAGTTAATGTGAAACCAAGAAAACCAAAACGCAAATAATTTATTTCATCACTGATCAAGCAGAACTCTTAAATGCATGTTTTATTATAAGCACATAAATACAATTGAAATCACTAAAGTTCTTAATGTTTATAAGAATTGTGCTGAATTTATGCAAACAAAAATCTCACTGAAATCAGTGGTAACTGCTTCAAACGGACTGCAGAACTGTCCCTTTAATGTTTAATTTTTAAAAAGTATTGTATATTTCATGTTATCTTTGAAACTGTGATCAGGTGATCCAAATGGATATTTTTTGTATTTGTATTCCAAGCTACTCACCTCAGACATTTATTCCTCTGTGTTGCTCTCTACAAGGAATGCATTTGAACTTTTGAAAAGTGATGCCAAAGTTAAAAAAATAGTACTGGAACAATTTTAAAAAGAGAACGTAGTTTGGTTATGAATTCTCTATCGATCGGTACTTTTAAGGCATTTTTTGAAATCTGTCACAAGTCTAAATATGAATTTGATAGCACAAAATAATTTATTATGTTTTTCTCCAAAGTGTAATTGAGAACTGTCTAAATGGTGCCATCAGCAAGGAAATTGAAATGACATCCATTTGTTAGAATATAGAATCCAAAAGTTTCCTTGTTTTTATTTTGGTTTTTTTCTTGAGAAAGTTTTGTTTTGATCTTAAACTGGAAAAAAAGAGGGAGGAAATGGAGAGCAACATTTAAACATTTGAAAGAAGGTGAAAGTAACAAGTTAGATTTGGTCTATTTATCTCAGATTTTAAGAGCATATCAGTGCATTACTTTCTGAAATGCTGGACTGCAGTTTAAAACATAGAACACAATCCCCTGTTATCTATATTTGTGTAATAGAGAAAGGCATATAATATGAATTATGACACATCTCCTAAATATTGTGTTTCCTGTTTTGATTCTGCAGTGATGAACAGCAGAGGGATTATTTAATGGAGAGAAGAGATCTGGCTATTGATTTTATTTTTTCTTTAGTATTAATAGAAGTTTTGAAACAGGTATGGAGTTCTTAAATTATTCATTAACTAATAAATGATGGAAATTATCAATATAACCTAATTTCAGGATTCTTCTTTCTATTTCTGTCTTTAAGAGTCTAATAAAAACATGAGTTACATCCTGCATGCTTGTTTATTGCTGTCTTTCTTGCACTGGTAGGGTACATATAGTATTCTGTGCTCTACAGAATACAGCTCTACAGACTTTGCTTTGCCAAGTCTTTAGAACTAAAGTATTTCTCTTCAATACTAAATAAACTTTAAATGGGTGGCTCATTTCAGCTGATGCTATGTCAACTGATACCATATTTGTGTAGGAAAGATACCCAGGAGTAACACAAGTGCTAAGGTATGCAGCTTGAAGTGTAATATATGTGTACCAGTTTTATGTTTTACTTTGTGTTTTCAGATTCCACTTCATCCTGTAATAGACAGTTTGGTACATGATGTTATTAACTTGGCTTTCAAGCACTTTAAATACAAAGAAGGGTAAGGCTCTTTTTCACACAAAAATTCTATGAAAAAAATTATTATTTGCTAAATTTTTTAATTGTAGTGGTTTAAGCAGGATGCTTTCTCAGCCAAGAATTCTTGCTTGTCTCTTGCTAGGTACCTTGGTCCTAACACTGGAAATATGCACATTGTTGCAGATTTATATGCAGAAGTAATAGGTGTTCTAGCTCAAGCAAAGTAAGTAAAATTGAATACCATACATAATAGAAATCTGAAAAGTTTTACTTGCTCAGCATATGAATATTCTGATTTTCCCACTTTCATAAAAGATAGTGTAGGAATAAATCATTTCAGCTCACTGGCCCTCTGTTCATCCAGGTGTTCTAGAGCATAGAACTCTAGGGATTCACAGGCTTTCTGCATCTAGTCCAGTGATACTGAATAAATTCAAGTCGACTACAGTTGAATTTATTCAGACTACTACTAGACTACTAGCATTATTTTTCTTATCTCAGCGATGACATCTGTGGAAAGCCCAAAGTGCTGAACAGAGCTATTTTAATTAATCTTTTTTTCTATATGCTATTTTTTCTGTAGCTGGGCAAACCTAAAAATGGCTATACTGCAACATAGCAACATTTTAAAGTTTCTCTGCAGTTATCTCAGTTTAGAACTTAGTGCAACTGCTTCTGAATCCTTCATCCTGCACTTAGCGCAGATGGCAGAGTAAAGACAGAAAACACTTTGTGGAGTCCGGTCTTAAATTTTGAATCTGGAAGCAGACAGATTCAGAAACTCATGTACCCTATATAACGTCTCATCATACGCTTATCGCACAAACGAAGCAGAAGAAATTTACTGCCCCAACATAGGTCCATGTCAGTGATCTCTGTCTCCTGACTTCTTGGTGTTGCTGAGAGTGAGTCTGCTCTACAAGACCAATATACTTAACCAAACTTATTTTTTTAGCTTTCTGTAGGCAAACCAGTTTGAGTTCCTAGAAATCATCTATGACTTTCACAGACTTCAGCTAATGCCTTACCCGGGCTTCTAAATTGTCTGGGTCAAAGGCAAAAGGGGAAGTGACGCCTGGATCCAAAGCTTCAGGTTGACTGTCAAAGGCAAAACATACCTGTTCTCCATAAATACTGTTCTTCTCCTCCAGTTCTGAAGGGCCTTGCTAAGATGTTACTACCACTGAAGGGCTTCTTCCTGCCAACCTGTTTTTTTCAGCTATCCTGTGTTCCCTATCAGAGGCAAAACCAACAGGTTGTTACATGCTACACTGGCCCATAAAAATTATATTCTTTTAATTTTGTCGCGAAAAGGGCATGAGATCCTGTTGGATGATCTTCCTATATGTTATTTTTATGGACAGTATGTCTCAAAAGACACCTCCAATAGACTCATGGGGGAGATCAAAAATGGTCACAGACAGCCCCATCCCAAATTGTTGTAGTTAATGCTTAGGTGTTACTGTAATGGCTATTAGAAAAAACCTAAAGGGAGGAATAGCCTATCTGAATATTTTCATGGCTATCATTTAAGCATTTTCTTTTGAAAACATTGCATATACTTGCAAGAAAACTATCTTTCATCTTGGATTTTTGAAAAACACATGAGGGGGTTATTCTAATGATATTGTTAGCTCTTATGTAAAAGAGGGGCATGATAAGAAAATAATTGGAAAGATGTGGTTATCCAAAGGGACTAAGATCAGGCTGTACCCTTCGTTTTCTTTTCTGAGTTTATCAGAAGTGAAAGAAAACCAAAGAAAAAGAAATCTCTTCACATACTGACTGAAATGGTATTTTACAACCGAGGTTGAATCTTCTTTAAGTTTTCCCCATTTATATACCTTACAATATATTTCAAATATGAATCTATACTTTTTTGTAACTAACCAATGTGAATTCATAGATTTCCTGCTGTAAAGAAGAAATTCATGGCGGAGTTAAAAGAGTTACGGCATAAAGAACAAAGCCCGTACGTAGTTCAAAGCATTATCAGTCTTATAATGGGAATGAAATTCTTTCGCATTAAGATGTATCCTGTGGAGGACTTTGAAGCTTCTCTTCAGTTTATGCAGGTAAAATTCCTAAGCATATAACTGTGGTTCCCAGACCTTTTAGAACAGGGTCCCCTTCATCTTTCCTGTAATACTCCAGGAGACTTTCCACATGTCATTCCCACATAAATGTACATGCAGCTACTTTCTGTTTGTTCTGAACCTCAGTGCTCCAGTCTCCAATCTCTGAAGTGTATCATTCCATACCAACTTTTCATCAGCCTTATACCCCTAGTCCCTACATCTCACCCTCCAACAAAAAGTTTTGATTCTGTAGACTCCAGACCTTCTACCCTGCCATTCCACAGCTGTTCCTTGCCCTGTGTCCCTGTCTAGCTATGTCTCCCCAGCTACTCACTGCCTCCAGAGTGAATCTTCCACCCTTGACATAGTTGCCAGAGAGGAGAGGACCTTCTGATGGACAGAAACACAGAGAAGGAGACAAAGAGTTGAGGCAAAAGCTGGATGGAATTTCCCTTGGATGTGTCGTCTCCTTCCACCACACCTTCACCCCCATTCCTGTAGGGTGCATTCTGTACCCAGCCGCTTTGAGAGCCACTAGTACAGAGCATAGTTTGACTATCATGAATGCCTTAAATTAACAGATTGCATCATTTTGTAAAAGGAAAGAAAATCTTTTATGTTTAAACATTTTTAAAAGGCCACATTTCTTGTTGGTAATATACAATGGATTCTGTTCCATCAGCAGGTTTATTTAGCTTAACCTTTTTATTCCTGTTTTTTCTTGGGATCACTCTCATGACTACATGGTTTGTAGCCAGTCATCCAGTAAAATACACATTTTACGTAAACCTCCACATAAAGATCAGCTTATTGATGGTGTCAATGGAGTAAAAAATCAATGTTAGATGCCCGGAAGTAAGGATTTGACACTGGAATACAAATACACATGTGTACAGACACACAGAGTCATTTCTCTAAGTCCTGAACAGGAATCACATTCTATTTCAATTTTGCAATGTGTTTTAAACCATATTTAACAACATATTTAAAACATATTTAACAACACAGAAATGGCTCATTTTTCTTCTTACCTTACGCTTCATTATATGAACACCTCTTAGTATGTGTTGACTTAATGTAAGTTATCCAGAGCTGGCAAGATATCAAAGTAGTGTGTGTTCAGTGCACATGACTAATATGAGTGAATGACTTTGTGGCACAGCTTTATGGCACAGCACTGCTGGGATCCAGTGTTCACTGCTATTGAAATCAGTGGCAAAGCTCCCGTTCAGTAGACTCAAAATTTGGATGCAAATGATCTCTACCTTGCTTATAACTACAGTACCTCAGCATCAAATTAATTCTTATATGTACTACAACGCATCATAAGATGCACTGTGTATGTAGGAAAACCAGTTTTGCTCAGTTTGGAGAAATACACTTATGGTTCGATTCTGTGGGCGATTCGTCTTTTAGTTTGAGTATCTACATGCAGTGCCTCAGCTACAAGCTCTGTCACACCAGCTCTGCTCTAGTAGAGAAAGACACTTTCAAAGCGTGAGCTAATCTCAGGAGCAAGCTCCAGAAAAGCCTGTCTTCCACCACGGAGTGCGGAAGATGTCCAGGAAGGCTATTGTCTTTGCATAGGGGCCTCAGCTGTGTAGCAGAAATGGCCAGAGTGACTGAAGCCATTTGGTGTAGAGTCCTGATTGCAGCCAGGAAAAATTATGCATGCTCTAAAGTGTAAACTGCTCTGCACGCATGTGCAGGAAAAAAGGTCAGTGGGGAACATCCTTGTAATGTCAGTGGCTGTTTGGGCCTTGGACCAAGAGAGGAAGAAGTAACTGGAGCAACATGATTTGTCATCCTCCGAGAAGTTGTACAGAAACACAAGAGTGGGTGGATGCTTATTTCCCCTCCCTCACTTCCTGAGCAGCACAGCTGTGTGGCTAGTAGTTTGCTGCATGTTTAGGACAAAAGTACATTTTAACTTTCTTTCTCAATCCCCAATTGCAGGCTGGAAGTTGTGGTGGTTTGCACTACAGGTCTCTTCCCTCACATAGCACAGTTCTGTTTTGACGCTTAATCTGCAATGGATCCTAGCAGTGAAATTTATCCAAAATATTTACAGTAAGATTGTTCCTTCCCTGGAGTATCTTACCAGAGAAGTACATTCCTTTTCTGGCCTCCTAGAGCATTGTGTAAAGCAGTCCATGTGGGCTATTACTTCTGCTCCTCAAGGTATACACAGGGAAGGCATGAGGTCAGCCCAAGTCCAACTCCCTTTCCATCCCCAGAACACCACTGGGCACAGCTGGAGTCAGTGGAGAGTTTATGGATTATGATGGTTAAAGTAACAGATCCTTGACCTTAACTTATGTCCTGCTTTGTGCTTGCTGCAAAATGCAGATTCAGAAGTTAATAGACAAATGTTTTCTGTGGGATTTGCAAGATAAAAATAGTCACTGACACTTCATGTGCATTCAGCAAACATTTAGAGGTCTTTATTCCAGCTGATATGCAATTTATGTTTCTTGTTCTGTTTTGTTTTAGGAATGTGCACACTATTTCCTTGAAGTTAAAGACAAAGATATCAAGCATGCCCTGGCAGGACTGTTTGTTGAAATTCTTGTCCCCGTAGCTGCTGTGAGTTTATTTTTCAGGTTGTTTGCATAATTTCTTTAAATTAGATAAAACAACCTGTCAAATGGTTTTTTATTAACATGAAATTTTCTTTCAGGCTGTTAAAAATGAAGTGAATGTCCCCTGTCTGAGGAACTTTGTTGAAAGCCTGTATGATACAACACTTGAACTTTCCTCACGAAAGAAGCACTCATTGGTTAGTAACCCTAAGAAGCAGAGGCTAAAACTCTTTGTCAGAAATATCTCTGAGCAAGACTCTTGGGAAATTCCCAGAAGTGGTTGCAAAACTTTTTTCTGTGTTAGCCTTTATAACCAATACATATCTATTTGCAGGGAAGGTTATTGTGTTTGCAGAAAACAACCGTATTTATTTTATTCAGAATATGATCAAAATCAGTCTGAATCAAACAGATGTTTTCAGCTTCTGGGTCTGTGATTATTAAACGGTTAGGTTTTCTCATGTTTGTTATGTGTAAACATTAGGAGGAGAGGAGAAAGAATAGAGTTCACTTCTTGTCAAGCGAGAACAAATGAGACGTGGGAACAACTCTTTCACGGGGTTTAAATAATACATTGTAGGAGCAAAAAAATGTATAACACATGCCCTCTTGAATCTGTAACTTGGCTACTGTGCAGCTCCCTATTTCATTTTTTTCTTGTGAGATGAACAGTGGCACTGCAGTGTATTTTTGGAAGCATGAGTTGATCTGAATTAAATGCAGGTCTGAGTCAGTTTGATGCTGGCCGCCTTAAGCAGTCTGTCTCTCCAACTGGGTCAGCGCACGTCAGCACTGCAGCATTAGCTAATCCGTTTTGAAGTCTTGGACCTTTTAAGTAAAGAAAGTTGTCATTCATCCTCCCTCGTTCTATGGGAAAGTCAAAAAGACTTCCGTGTTCCCAGTGCTCTTGGCAAACGCCGGTCACTAGCGCTAGTGAATCTGCTGCGAAGACTGCAGGAGTGTGCTTGAGCGCTCTGCCGCCGTTACACCAGCTCCCGCGCAGTCCCAGGGGAGAGTCAGAGCATCCCCTGGAGCACAGTCCTGATCCAGTTTGAGTTAGTGGGAGACTCAGGGTGGATTTCTGATTTCACTCTGCTTGTGTTTGTGTGGCTCTGTTCCACTCTGCTGAGTTAATAAAACATTGTTGAAACTGCAGCAGGGTGAGAGCTTTGCTGCACAGTTTTTACACTAAATAGAACTTCCCCAAACTGGTGGCCATACTTGCCATACTTGCCAAAGTCAATACTACGTGCCTGAGAAAGGATTGCACAGCTGGGGCTTTGCATTTGATTGCTTGTCTACACATACCACACTGGAGGCTACGTAGTTAAAAGTGGCAAAATAGATTCTTGTGAGGGTGTGATTAGAAATACAAACACTGAGAGGAGGAGGAGAAGGGGAAAGGCAAACAGTTGGCAGAAATAGCTGCAGTGCATATTTTCAGGCTTCCAGGAAGAAAGCACACGCTTTAGGGTCTGAAGAACGACCTTCCTTTCCAAGATCAGTGTTTTGTGAATCGGTGCACTCACTGTACAGGCAGGATGGGGGCATTCGTCTTGCCTCATTTTCTATCTAAAAGTGTCTCATTTGAACTAGTCGTTGAGGTTCTCTTGATAACGAACGGAGGGAATTAGGAAACTCCAGGAGATGATTTGTATCTTTCCTCCTAGGGCTCTTCCTTAGGATTGGTTGTAACACTCTTGGGATATTACTAAACTCTGTGATCCTGTCAAGTACTCAACTATTATAGTCATAATGTTAATATGGTAAGAAAGTCTTCTGTGAGAAGACTTCAGTTATCATCTCCCATATGTATTTTGGACATTAAGATTATAAAAATAAAAATTAATGTTCATTTGCCATTTGCTCAAGAAAGTAGGTCTAACCTAGCTATAGACAATTTATGTTATATATTACAGGAACAGAGGTTGGGGTTTATGGTGTATTTATACTTTGACCTGTGACTGAAATAAGAATTTTAGGGTTAATTTTGAGAATCATTGGTCTTTAAGATAAAGTTACCTTATTTTTGACCAATAATTTTAAAGTCCTGATTGGGAATATTAACATGACAACTGAAACAGAAAAGTCTTGCTCAAATAGCAGTCAGTTTCAAAATTAATAGGTGCATTTTAGCTTATTTTTTTTAGTGTAACATTTACAAGATGGGTGTCAAAGTAAGTGTTGACAAAGAGACCAGGTTCCAGTATTTGAACTTCTATGTTCTCATTTGCTTCTTTTTATTTTTCACTTTGCAAGATGTAACTACCAGCAGATCCAAGCATTGCCTGTATTTTAACACAATTCTTTAGGGTGTTGGACATGTCTCCCAGTAAATATGGTGACTGCAGATTTTGAGGAGTAGGCATCTGAGCATTCACAAGTCCCAACAATCTCTGTGGGTCCTGTTGTTATTATAATAAAGTTTAGTTATTTCCATGCTATCATTTCTCAGTTAACTGACAGAAATTAGCCCTGTGAGTCTGTAAAATTGTGGCCCATCTTTGGATTTATTATACTGCTATAAGTAGACTTTTGGTTGGTTTTAGTTCGTCCATAAAACATCTCTGTAACAGCTTTATGGAAAGATTCCTTTTAAATTGTGCTCCTTAACAATGTATTTATGTTGGCTAACATGTATTGCACAAAATGGAGGAGTTAGAGCTTAAGTTTACAGTAGCTCTATTAAGTTACTTTTATGTTGTGTAGTCGTGCAAATAACATGGTATCGACATCCATTTCCTTTTAGGCTTTGTACCCTTTGGTAACATGCCTGCTTTGTGTCAGTCAGAAGCAGTTCTTTTTAAACAGATGGCATATTTTCCTCAACAACTGCCTATCCAATCTCAAGGTTAGTATCTTCTGGTTTTAATACTGTATTAAACCTTCAGTATGTACTACTGATCTGTTGCAAATCTGTTTTAGGTAAATGTGCTGAATTATTGCTATTATATGATTCCATACATAATTTCATTCCCGACAGTACAAATTCTTTAGCTGTGCAGATTTTTTCAATAACAAAAAAGTGTTCTTGTGCCTAGTTTGAATTTCTACTCTTTCTCTAACTCAAACCAAGCCTCAAACAGCTGTGAAACAGGCAAGATTGTTGATGAAAATTATTAGCTCGAGTGACATAGCAAAACTGACCCAATATTAACTTGCTTTTTTCACAAAGGCATTCTCAAACAAAGCACTTGTTTGAGTAGAACTAGTTATCAGGACACTGATTCCATTGCCTTTATCAGAATGGAACTAGTTGCAGGACACTGATTCCATTGCCTGTTTCACTCTGTTAAATTGCATTAAAAAAAACAAAACTATTTTAAGCTGTTTCCTCCACATATCCATTCTTATTCCTTTACCATTTGCTAGATCTTCGCAGTTTGAGACTTAACCGTCCACTGCAATCTTCTGTGGTTCCTGGCCAGCACATACTGTTCAATACACATATGCTAGTTATCATTATTACTCCTCCATGTTTCTTTTACTTGTGCAATAACTCATGTCCCATTCCACACTTAAAGTGGATCCATATAAAAGTATGGTCCTGTGGCTACCTGAAAAAGCCAATATAAGAAGCACAGTGAAGTCATTAGTTCAAATGAAGGGCCTCCAAACTGCGGCTTCATGAACCAGTAGTTAGGAGGCTTCTGCAAACGACACAGGTAGAACATGCAACCACTTTCTCAGCTCAGAGGCAAACTGTGGAGGTAATCTCTGTTCTCCAAAAGTTGAATTCCCAAGCTTGTCAACAAGGTATATTATTGCTGTTGCTTTCTTGCTGTACTTTGTCTCTGTCTTAATGAAACAATTTGTATTGACTGTCTTCATATGGATCCTACTGTTCGAATAGCTCTTCAAAGTGTTCATAGTCTGTCTGAAGATTTCTTTCCACCTGTAGCTGAATTACTTACTTTTGCTAAAGATGTATTAGAACCTTATTTGCAAAGACATTCAGAAAATAAACATGTTGTTATTGCAACTAATTTTATGGATTTTCATGAGATTATACAAACTTTAGAAAAGGCGGCTACAGCTGTAAGATCTCTGAGGAGCCAGCTGGGAACATAGATTTTTCTGAAAATTAGGGGGACCCTGACAGATTATTTGAAACTTTTAGAGAAAATGTAAGTAAAGTTGCTCCTACCTTACCAATTGAAAATCAAATTGGAATTCACCTTGCCACCTGTAATTTGTCGACGTATACTTCAATTCATAGGGCTCATAGATTAATGTGGTGGCACATTCAATCTTCAGTTTGGGGAGAAGGTATGGTAGTTGAATACGTGGCTAAATTAGGAATGTGATTGGCCACTCCTTCTCAGTACAGAGCAAGAGGTGCCCCTACCATTGAAGCAATCACTTCACCAGTCAGAGTGGCACCTCAAAGCCCAAACCAAACTCACGCAGCTGGAAGAAGAGCTAGATCAACAAGGAGAAATCCTTCCGTTAGAAGGAGAGTTGTGCACACACCAGAACAGTATATGGGACTCCACGATCTCGTGTGGGCTCTTATGAACCACATAACAGATCAGATTTCTCAAGAGCCTCCACACCCCACGGAGCACAATCTCCTTCCCAAAACCATTAAGGTCAAGCATACGCTGGGAAAGCTAAAAGGTTTATATTTCTGATTTTAATATAAACTGGCAAATCTCTGATCTTACGGAACCAAACTTTTCTCTTGAATTAATAAAGGAGAATCCTGCCAGGACAGGGAAATATTTGACCCCAGCCAAATTCTGTCCAAAGGGCATTTCATACTATCCTGTTGAAAGCAGTGTAAAACTTAATAGGTATCCTGGTTTTGAAATGAAACATTTATTGTTACCTAAACTTTTTTTACAAAAAACTGTTCAAGGCAGGAATTCTGTATAGAAGAGAGTCAAAGCACTGTGTTTCATTTAGAGGCAAAGTTTTTCAGTGGGAGCAACAGTTCCTTGTCTCCAAACTACATGGGACAAGGAGAAAGCTCCCGTACAATTTGAGCCGAGGGTGCAGAACTTACTTTACAAAGAATGGGTCAAACAATGCCTATCTCAGGAATGAATCCATGGGTACCAACACAATATCCCTTCGGCCTGAATGGGCCAGACCTAATGCCATATTATTGGAAAACAGAAATGGAGGGATTAGAGAAAATGGGTCTCACTCCTGGCAGTCCAGTTGGTCCTCCACCAATCACAGAAGAAGAAGCAGAAGCATTGAAAAAGAAATTTCTAGAAGAGCAACAATATCGGATAAAAGCCAGCAGCGCTTATCAATCAAGAAACAGCAGATCCTGGCAGAGCTCTGTTGCCAACTACTGCCGTGTTCAAAAGGCCCACATCGGCTTCGACAAATTTTTCAGCACCAACAGTGAGTTGGGCACTGCCAGCAGTGGTAAAGAAACCACATCCAGTGCCAATACCTCCTGTTGGGAAAGTGAAGAAGATGTCAGATATATTAGGCCAAATACTCCTTGTCCTAACAGAATTACTGGCTGGGTTTTTCTTGTTGACAAAAATCCTTGACATACTAAAGAGGCTCAATTGGGGATGGCCTTCTCTCAAAGGGAGACACGCTATGTGCTTTCCAAAGTACTGGGCACCCAACCACCATGCACTTGCACAGATCTTGCCCGTGGACATGCCCATGATTTCCCTGGACGTTTCTCATGCTTTTTATCATCTTCCTCTCAGTCCTGCTTCTGCTATGCAGCTTGCTGTTTCTGATGGAAAACTGGTCTCCTATTTTCGGAAAGCTCCAGTGATAGTGGTCTCAGCCCTTTTCTCCTCCATCTCTTCTCAACTGCCCTCGCAGCTGAACTCTCTCATCACTGGAATATTTGGACTTTTACTTATAGGGATGACTTCCTCCTCTGCTACACAAGCTCTTGTTACTGTTAACTCAGTTAGCCACAGTATCTGCTGTTTTCTTGAAAGCTTTGGGGTAAGAATAAACTTTGATAAACATACTCCATCACTTGTTGAAGAAATCAAATTCTTAGGACTGAAATTTACAAGGACTGACATGATGATACCTGATGAAAAATGGATTGAAAGTAAACAGGTTATTAAACAAATTGATTGTAACAAATGTTACGATTTTAAAATCCTGCAAAGATTAATAGGCCACGTAAACTTTTTTACTTTTTATTCTAATCATGTGCTACAACCATTGTATGCTGCTATAATAAACAAAAAGGATTTTCAGTTTTCTGTTCTATATAAAGCTTCATTGTATAAAATGTGTTGTCAAGGAGTTAAATGGAAATTGCAACCCAAGGACAGTGTTCCTATTCCTAGGCTTGTGACAGATGCCACGTTGGAAGTTGGAGCCATATCCCTTATCATTGGCGAGTTGTCTTCCTTCTGTTTTGCAGGACCTAGACCAATACACGTTCAAGAATTATTGATGGTATTGATTGCAGTTTCTTTGATCAAACCGCGGTCTTTGATCTGTGACTCAACATTTGTCTGCAGACAAAAATTCAACTCTTTGCCATGGAGATCTGCACTGTTAGGCCAGGCAAACCTTATCTCGGGTCAAAGTATACTGGACTCCTTCAAAGTTTAACCTAGTGGATGGCCCAACACATGGGAGACCATCTGATTGGACTGCATATACTTTCACTTTACTCAGAAAGCCCTTAAAACTGCCACAGAAACAGAAAACTGCATATGACCAAAGAGACCCAAAGACAACCTTGTACTAGTTCAAAAGTTTCCAAAAATAAGCAGCAATCCAGACAGATAATCCAATTCAGTCCAGCTGATCCCAGATGCCATGTTAATTAGGCCAGCCTACGCATCCACAGATTTTTGGCCTTTCACTTTTGAATATGTGCGGTATCTTTATTTATCTGCTGTGTCCTTCATGCCAGGTGTCCACCATAGGGCAACAGCTTTTGAATGGGCAGAATCAACTGAAGATGAGGTTTTCTTTTCAGAGTCAAATTGAGGTGATTTTCAAATAGAGATTTTAAATTGTAACATGTATCTAATTAAACTAACTTGATACTTCGGTTTTTCGATAACTTACGTAATACCAGGAGAGGTAAGTGAGATGCATAAGTGTCCAGCAGCTACAGGAATGGGGTACTGGGCAGCCGTGAGGCTGTATCTTTTTGTAGTGTTATTATGAAAACTGTGAACCTTGACATCCATTAAGTGCAGAACTTCCTTTCTAATTTGTGTCTGAAGTTTATTCTTACGTTATATATTTCTCTAGAATAAGGACCCAAAAATGGCTCGAGTTGCACTGGAATCTCTGTACAGACTACTGTGGGTTTACATGATCAGAATTAAATGTGAAAGCAACACAGCTACCCAAAGGTAAGATGCTGTATTTGTATTGATAATCAGGCCTTGTGGAGTGGATGTTGCCAGTGAAGAGGTTTTATAGTTCTCCTGAGCTCCTTTGAATTGAACCTATTCCTGTTGTCAAATAAAAAACTCAACTGTACACAACAAAATATTCCCTTTTGTGGCACCGTCATTTACTCTCCCACCTATTAAAATTACTGTATAAGGTGTTTCTGCTTTTGGAAGAACTAAAAATCGCTCTTTGCCTGGTTAAATTAGAAGTATTTTTGTAGTGGCATGTCATTGACTGGTTTATTGTTACTTGTAGTGTAGTAATGAAATAAAATAATTACATTGAATTTGTAGCAAAGGATCAGAACAAGATATCCCATTACATTTTCATTTCAAAGGAAATACATTCTAGACTTTCTAAATGGAGTAGGATTTCCAACTTACATTTCATAGTAAGTCAAGGTCTGTGAGGTCCAGAAATGTCTAATGCTTTTTTTCCTTCTTTTACAGTCGACTTATTACTATTGTCACAACACTTTTCCCAAAAGGGTCCCGTGGTGTTGTGCCAAGAGATATGCCTCTAAACATCTTTGTGAAGATAATACAGTTTATTGCACAGGTATGGGAGAACCATGCATATGTCTTTCCAATTAATATTTTCCCAATAACAAATTAACAAATAAGTAAACGTCTATTGTCTGAATTTTTTGCAACCCCTTTATTGGTATCTTTCATCTAGACAGTAATAAAATTATAGACTGAGCTGGGGCAGACTTCTTTTGAACAACAGGTTTTGATTAACTTCATTCCACTGAAAATGAATAAACATGTTTTCACTTCAACTCAAATGTATTTTTGTCAGTTTTTGGAATTGCCAGCAAGTCAGAAAATGCATTTATTGACAGGCTCTGACTGTCAATAAAGTTCAAAATAATAAGCCATATTTTGTCCTGATATTGAATCATTCCTACAGTTTAGGACAATGAGTTACACTGCTTTTAAAGCAGTAAGTCACAGGAAAACCAGGTTCAGCATGTAGTTCACACATTTAGTTTTCATCAGTTCAAATGGGAATTGCTAAAATTAACCTTCGGTGCTGGAAGTTTTAACTCTTTTATTACTTATATTCAGAAAACATTCCCATTGAGCAAAGCACTTAAGCACATACTTAAAGTCTCTGAATAGGAATGAATTAAACAGATGCTTAAAATCTTCCCTGAACTGTGCCATCTGTGAACAAGCTCCTTTTATATAAAATACTATGTTAGTACCATAATTACCACAGTTTAAATGAAATAATTAAAAGCTTTATTTCCAAAATGGATCATTTTCTATTTAAATGCTATAAATTTTTGAATTTGTCAACATACAGCAGTGTTGAAAGCTTAGCTCTGATAATATATTCTGCATACTTCTGAAAATCTGTTTTTCCATACATTTAAATAGATCCTGATTAAACTGGTTTTCAACATTCTGTTGCCTTAAAGAAAATAAGTAGCAGAAGTGAGCAGCTTAATGATTTGCAATATTTTTACTATTTTAGGAACGTTTAGATTTTGCAATGAAAGAAATTATCTTTGACTTCCTTTGTGTTGGAAAACCAGCAAAAGCTTTCAGTCTCAATCCCGAGGTATGATGTGTATCTGCATTTTTTTGAGTTAGTATATATTGTATTGCGCTACATTTACTTTCTGGTTACATTCTAAGCATGCTTTCACCTTTGTCCAGTTTTCAGGCCAAATCTTGAACTTGATTTATTGGTAAAATACGTCCGTGGACTTTGATCTGTGAAATGTCACGGTGTTTATGCCTATCTCTTGTTTCCTCAGTGAAGATTATCAAATGTGATGTAGTGCAAATGTATAAAACAAAAAGAAAAAGATAAATAAAACTATTGATCACAGTATCTCCTTATCACTCTGCTCATTATATGCAATGCCTTAAACTAATATAAAAATAAATTTTCTGTAACAATTTCAATGTTTTTCAAAACAGTTTTACTGAAAAAGAGTACATGATGCAAGAATAATTGAAGATGACAAAAAAGAAAAAACTCTAATAAAGTTTTACCACTCTGACTTGGAAAGCTCTACTAGCGTTAGTGTCATGAGTCAGCTTCCTAGTGCTTTCCCTAGAGAAAACAATCAGAAATTTGAAAAACTTAAAAAAAATCAAAATAAAAATAAGTGGTAAAATAATGAAAAATTCTCTTGAAAATAATGTATTTGTTTATAATTTTGAAAACATTTTCATGTGAAAATTCAGAATAAACACATGAAAAATAAAAAGTATTTGTGATCATCTCATAAAATATGTCCAAAATATTAATCTTGCAGTATTAAACAGTCATATCTATACACTAAGATGTTAAGGTAGAATGAGTCACCTTACAAAAATTATATTTGATACAAAAAAATATTTGGAAAAGTAGCTTAAACTTTTTACTGTCAAAAGCAGCAGAAGTGAAAGGCAAGCTTTACTTTGAGCACAGCTTTCATCTTTCTTCAGCAGCGTAAAGAAAAAAGAAACAGAATTCTTGAGCAGGCAGACCCCACCACATTCTGGGTCAGAGTCACCTGCAGTATTGACCGAGGAAAGTCCTGCAAAGGACGTTGTGTGTTAGCATTGCATGAAGTCGAGCTTATAGGGAATGGACATAGTCCTTAGCTTCTTGGTGAATCAACATCTGAAATTTTACTGTTTCTCAACAACAAAGTAAGTCCAAAACCAATGAAATAATAGGGCTACTTTTTGATGTACATGGACTTTAGCTTTCTAAAAAATACCCGTAATCTATGTAGATGCATCTCTGGGAGACTGTAAGTAGGACAGCCTCTGAGTTTTTGGAATATGTGCCTGGGAAATTGAAACATTCTGGTCTTTCAGTCGTTGCAATGCAAAGCCTGCAAGTTTTCCTCTGGTGAATTCCCTGAAGACATTCAGGTCACTTAGCCTCATCTTCCTGGTGTTTTCACATCGCAGTTTCTGCGCTGAGCACCATTCCAGACTTTTCACACAGTATGGTCAACCCTGGAGCATTTTGAGACAGTTACTGATCTTTTTTCATAATGACCACACAGGACATCTGTGTTTTACTGAAGGTCTGGTTAAGATGTATTACTAAACTCAAGGTCAAATCCACGTGTTTTGTCCTGAAGATAAGAGATAATGTACTAATGAAAATATTTAGAAATAAAGTTTTGAGAGAGGAGAGAACTGCTCGTAGTGCAGATATGAATTCACAATTTATTTCATGGTTATTTTTTGTAAAATATATCAGACTAGTTGATGTAGCAGAGATACAGAAAAAATGCTGGCAAGTACATACTCAAAATTTCAAAGTGATTGAAGAATATGATTATTTGATTATGATACCCATCTTCTGAACTTTACAGAGAATGAATATTGGTCTGAGAGCTTTCTTGGTAATTGCTGATAGCTTGCAGCAAAAAGATGGTGAACCTCCAATGCCAGTGACTGGAGCTGTCCTTCCCTCTGGAAACACTCTGAGAGTGAAGAAAACATATTTGAGCAAAACTCTTACAGAGGAGGAAGCTAAAATGATAGGTCAGTAAGAGAATGGACAATATAGAAACTTGGATGAGAATGAATGTGAAAAAGTCGTCAGTACCTGAGCAAGATAATTTACTATTGTTAAATATTCAGTTGGTTTCTTTATTGTAAACATTTACTTTATTGTGCATTCTAATGAAATACATGGTTTAGTTTGACAAATAATGTTTTTTTGTAGTTTCAGGAAAAGTCCTCAGTGGTGCTACATGAGTGGTAACAACCCTGTGTTCTGGGGGGGTTAAGTACACAGGTAGTTAAGAATTAGCTTCTTTCAGTGCTGAATAGCTGTGTTTATTCATGGATAGTCATCTTGTTAGAAACAGTGCCTGTGCTCAGAAAATGTACCAGCTTTGAAAACCAGCAGATTTCTTTGATATCCTCATTTTAATTGCAGTATCTCACACCAAGTGAAACTTTCAAAATGGCAGAAACTTGTTAAAAACCAAATGTAAAATAAAGCTGAACTGAATTGCCTAAGTTAAAAGCGCCGTTACTTTGGGCTTCCTTTATAGTCAATGAAGAGAGAGAATCCTGTGCTGTAGGAAAAGAGCTTCTGTATCACGCTGTGAAGGTGCCTGTTTTTTCTGGGAAAAAAGAAAATTTGGGTACTCACCGTAGCACTTAATAAAGTCCCCAAAGTTACGTGAATGAAGCAGTCTATATATTTCTACACCAGTGACAAAGACCTGTGTTGTACTGTTGCTAGATCATTGTAGTAAAATCAAGAAAATAAGCAATGTAAGACCCACTGCTGTTGAAATGTACAACAGACATAGTATTTAGTGCTGACACTAATGCAGTTCATTTTGGTTACTCTTCATGCATTTGATAATAAATGTTTGCACTATTGAATTCTTATATTTTATTAGGAATTTCTTCACTATTTTATGATACAGTATTCTGGTTTCCACGTATAACGTGTAATATTAAGCTAGGTAATTCCTATATTTTCTTTTGCCTTCTAGTCTGCCATTGAACTTTTGTTCATATCAGATCTGAAAATTGATGTCATTTTGAAATTCTAAGCTTACATTGTCTTTATCAAATAGGAAAAGAATTCACTAGAGAATAGATGACTAAAAATATATTGTTCAGTGTTAATATATAAAATTTCATTAAGAAAATTAAAATTTTAGCCGTTAATGAATATAGAAAAAGACTTAATTCAAGTTTTATTTTTAAAGTATTTGGTGTCCATCAGCTGCTGTAAAACTGTATGTCTAATATTGTTTTTCACATAAAATGTCATGCCATTAATTTCCATACCAAATAAGCTCAGGAGAGTTCATTCAGATTCCTTTTTTTTCTTTGCCTGTAGTTTTTAAACCTTGCTACTGGATCATAGCTTTTACTTCTGTTATGAAAAGTCACAAAATATTTTGTATACCTTGGCAAACTGTGTGGCTTCATTTGACTATGTAGGGACATATTTTGACTAGGTATTTTTAAATTTTTTTCTCCAGGAAGAATATGTGTATTTATATATCACTTGGGCTACTTTTACATACAATGATAGCATTCCTTTTGGAGAGGGCAACATGTTCTTTCTTGGAATCAGGATAGCATTACTAGTGGAATATGCTATCTCATGAGGAAAACGTATTTCTTAGTTCATGCAGCACAGCATGAGTAAGCAGCTTTCTTTTTCAAAATATATGTATCTATAAATATCCCAAATTATACAAAAATGCCTGTTATTGCAGGTATGTCATTATATTATTCTCAAGTAAGAAAAGCCGTGGACAACATACTCAGACATCTTGACAAGGAAGTGGGGCGTTGCATGATGCTAACCAACATACAGATGCTTAACAAAGAACCTGAAGACATGATTACGTGAGTGCTAAAGAACAGTAAATCCCATTAAATATTGAGATGTATTTTCAGAACTTTTTCTCTGTTTCTGTCTATCATGAGTCATCAGAGAAACAGCAAGAAACAGGAACATTTAGCTTAATTAGTATATACTTTGAAAAACTGTTTAAGACAAGTTGATTGTACTTCTTTGCATGTTGCAGTGTTTGGAATTGAACTGATGCTCTTGATGTAGCCAAAATCACGTGAATCCTATGAATGTTTAGATGGTAGAAGTTGAAAGCCCAGAGTGGAAAACCTGTCAGCCTATGCTCAGAACACTGTTTCAGAGTATATTTGCATCACTGAACTTCAAAATGAATGCAATAAATTCTGTAATTCCCTATTAATAATAATCTTTCAAAATTCCCATTACTATTCATGCCTGTAATAAAAATCAAATTTTAATTAAAAACCCAAGTCATTTTGTGATAAGAGTCTTGGATTTAAGCAGTACCCCACTGGAACAGAATCAAACCAGTATGTCTCAAGCAGTGTTGAATAGCACCGTTTTACACTCTCATCCAAAATTATTAATGAGGGAAGTTTCCCGGAGAGAGTTCTAGTGAGGTGGGCATAGTAGACTTTAGAGACACAGAGACATCATTTGACACATGTAGAGCATGGATTGTAGAGATCCCAACTGTCAGGAGACCTTGCATATCTTTCCTGTTAGAGGGGTGGACATGGTAGTTATTCTAGAAGGGAAACAACCCCTGGAAAAAAGTTTGAAGTGTAGTGAAAAGGACATGGGTCTCTTTGAGATTGTTTTTTTCATATACTGTCAAAAAAAAGACAACTTGCTAAAAATACCTTGAGTTGTAGATAGACTGCAATGACTGGCCAAATTCAGCTACCTTTTACAGCTGATATAATCTTTATGTTTTAATGTCATTCCTCTGCCCTTGTTGCTGTGACAATGCAGATGAGATTATAAGCTCTTTGTGTCTTTAGCTTTGTCTTACTTTATTTATATTAAAAGCCAATATTACTATCTGATAATATTTCATGGTTTTTGTACAGTACTACCCAGTATACTGCTCAGTACTCCTAGCCAGTTTTCTTAACCATTTTGTGTATCCAGGCTTTTGCGAGAGGGAAAGTGAATTTTAAAACTCACATTTTATTCCCAAAAGATAATTGCATAGTAAAACCTTGAGCAGTTAGATAAGAAGCGTACTTAACCTTAGCTCTAAATGTCCTTTCTATGGTTTCTCAGCATCACCAAAGTGTTGTTTATTTTTAGAGGCAGTGAACAAATAGACTTCAAAGAGTTTTAAATTTCAGGAAGTCTTATGGTTTGGTAGTAACTTTTGTCAGAGACATAAAGATTTTAAGGCTGGAAGATCTAGACATGTAAGTTACTGTATTTTTGTGTTGTGCTTTATATCCAGGTGAGCTGTAACTTTATATATACACTTGAAAGGAAAAACACATTAGAACACATTTTTACTTGTTCTTCCAAGGAAAAAAATCACCTAGGATGCTTAATTATCAGTTGATCTAAAATCATGTGAACTCATGAAAAACATTATTAGCTGTTACTATCAGCATTTAAAATGGCCCTTTTAAAAACTGCATTGTGCACGATAACTGGAAAAGCCAATGTATTGGTTTTATGTAGTTGCTTATCATTTTATTCACAGAACTTCTTGCTTCACTAGAGTTACATATTTATTTTGAGTTCTTAATACATAGATACAACACTACATTTATCTGTATTTTGAGGTTACGGCTTTTGTCATATTTACATATAGTTAATGTTACTGTATAAACTGAATATCATAATGATATTTTAAATAACAAAATAAGAATCAGGGGGAAGTAGCTAGGCAGTGAATAGTCATAACATTTTAAAGTATACTGATTCTGGAATTTTCTTTGGCAGTGTTAAGACATGCTTCTGTATTTAAAGGCTGAATCTTTAAGCATTTATTGTTGAAGTAGTAAACGCCACTCTGAAGAGTCTTACTAAAATCCTGACTAAGGAGCGTCCTTTGCATCCTCCACTGGGATATGAATTTCAATACTGGTTATAATTACTTTCCAACATCTAGTCAGAATAGGGCATCCATTTTTCTAACATACAAACCTGTTCTTGTAAGTACTTCAAAGATTTTTGCTGACAGTACCTAACTAAAATCTGATACCGCTGGTATGGAAACACAAGCTTCCAGGTGAGGACAGCTGTCAGTGTGTTCATCCAGAGCTCGTCCTGTTGGATCCTGAGTCATCCAGAGATGGCTGCAGAGCCCGCTGAGGCCCCCCTTGCCAGACAATTCGCATGCTGTGCCTAGTAGCTCAGATAAGTTGGGAACTTGAGCCTCAGATTTGGATCTTCTCCTGCTAGTCTTCCAAGCAGCTGATAAGCCACAGAACACCCACAGATTTTATATTTATAAACAATTACTCATTTGCCTTCATAACGGTTTCCTCTCAGACTATTATTTTACATGCCTCCATTTTAAATGCACAAACTGGTTACCCTTGCTGGGGACTGATAATAAGGACACTCTGCAACATTCACCTTCCATTTCAAGTCAGCAAGGAAGACTCGCTGGTTAGCCTGCAGATAAAATTTCTAATGGCACTTTACAACTATAAAAATACAATATTTTGCACTAGTTATTAATGCAACTAGTACTTGCATTAGCAATAATATTTCAAAGTTTATAAGCAAGTTCTCAGATGAGATGTTGTATTTTACTCTTTTTCAAGTCAATTGCTGACACTTTCTTTCAAGTTCTATCTGTTAGGATACAGGATACAGGTACAATGATATGGAGATAATTCATCGTGAAAATAGTTTCCCCTCATTGTACAATTTAAGTCAGTAGATAAAAATCATATCATATTATTTTATTAATGTGATACATATCCAAGCTGATAAGTATATAGGATGTTAAGAGAAAGAATGGTATTCACTAAAAAACTGTCTTTAATCTTTGAATTAAGTAAGCCTGGTGTCAGTTTATGCCTTTTCTGTACCCATTATTTCAGTGAATGCTCAGTGTAATTCTATAAATCTTATTTGAGACTTTTGAGATGGTATTACATTCAAGCTTTCTCTGTGACTGAACACAGAAGTAAGGTATCCAAATGCAATGATGTCCTCTGTTGGATGCAGAGGCAGAGTAATGTAGTAAGCAGGGCGTTGGACTGGGGTGCAGGAAAACTAGGTTCATTTTCTGTTTTGTCACTGAATTTCAGTGTGGTGGTAAGTAGATTACAGTGCTTCCTGGTGTCTGTCTTTTTCCCCCATTCCTCATCCAAAGCTTGCATCACACAAATGCTGATCTTGATGGAGGAACTCCCCTGCATTATAACTCCATCTCGATATATCTGCTAGTTTCTCTTAGAGAGAAACAAATGAGTCAGTAATAATTGATTTTTCAAGCACTGTATAGATACAATGCATGAAAAATGTCAAAACCAAAACCATTTATTCAATGGAAACATGTTTTCATGTTTCCTTCTTATTTCATTTATAGGGTCTAGCTTTCTGTCCTGGTGTTCTTACGAGGCCTCTGGCACTCCATTATGTCCAGCCCTTTTCTGAAAAACTGTAGGTGGATCATTTAACACAGTTACTTGTTAAGCTTAGTCAAAATTCTGGTTTAATTTTTCAGCGGTGAAAGAAAACCAAAAATCGATCTGTTCAGAACATGCGTTGCTGCTATTCCTCGACTGCTTCCTGATGGAATGTCAAAACTTGAGTTGATTGACTTGCTGGCAAGGTAAGCTGTTCAAGCATTAAATGACTGCTCAGGGGGAACAGAATGAAAAACTGAGCCACATAATGCATAACTGTTTCTTAGGGAAAACCATATGCTTATAAAAAGTAATCTGATATTAATGGATAAGACATAGAAGTCCTAGCATCTTTTTACAGGCGTTGTGTTTATATTATAGGCTCCTAATTTTATAACAGAGTAGATACGTCATCCAGAACCCTTTTCCATCAGTATGTAGATTACATGATATTCACTATTCTTCATGATATTCACCATTTGTTGCCTTTTTTTAACCATTACAGCATTCTAATTAACAGGAGAGAACATCTTTTCTGTGTAGTGGAAAAATGTGGAGATACCTGTTTAGTTTTGATTGATGATTCCCACATGTCTGTTTGATAAAACAGAATGTGCTAGATGTGGTATCTTTCCAAATACATTTTAATTGATAATAAAGAAAAGGTTAAGTTTAAATTTCATATCCTCCCTGCTTGGGGTCCATTGAATTTATCTAGGTAGACTTCACTTCACTGAAGAAGGTGGTCTACAAGACATGACTGCTAAACAGTTTAGGTTTTAGGACATCAAATCAGTGAATTACTGCAAATAATTATTATAACAGGTACTGGTCAGTACAGAAAAGTCTGTTACATTTCAGTTCTGGTATCCAAGTCAAAGATTCCAGCATGTGTTATTTATGTAAGTGGATTATGGTGGTAAATCGAGCCACGAGGCCCTTGCAGAATATTGCTTTCAGGTAACTGTGACAAAGCAATCTTTGCCATTCTGTTCTTGCTTTTGAAACATCTGCGAGGAATGGCAGGTGTGGGAGTCAGAGGGTTACATGCAAAAGCAGTTTCTTCTGCTCTGTGAACACCCAACTCCCAGTGGTGTGCTAAAACAGTGAAACAACTAATTCTTCTAGCAGTAAAGGGTGCAGACAGCCAAACAAGCCAAAATTGCAGCCAAGGGTAGGTGTGCTGTGGTGCATGGCCAGCTTGATTTCCTTGTGTTTACATCCTCTGCTATAAATCACTTGGGGGTTGTTTTAAATCATTACATTATCAAATTATACAGATACCATATTAAATAGTAACATCAATTCTGCTTAAGGGTAATGAAAAAGGACATGTTTTCCTTTAATCCAATATTTTAACTATTGGATAGCTTTCTATCCTTAATAATGTCCTTAAGTGAGCTGGTAGAAAGCACATATCCATTCTGGTCACAGCTCTTCAGTCACAGAGGATTGTCCAAGTCAGACCCATCACTACTCTTAAGAAAGTTTGGAGACTAATGTGGATTTCTTCATAAATTTGTGCTTCCCTCCTTAAGTCTCACAGCTGTCAGTATAACCACGGGTCTATCTTTATTCTATCATCAAACTTCATGCAGAAAAGGTCAGTTGTGATTTTTTAGCCACAATCTGTTTGTAAGCATTTCTCAGGTAATTTCCATGCTGGGACAATGCAAGCAGTAGGTCTGCTGGGTTATCTGACTCTGACTGTGAGAAGTGAGACATGAAGAGGAGCTGAGGGCAGCATCTCTAGAGCAACTTTGGAAGCAATTACATGCTCAGCCTTTCCCCAGCAAGGGGACCTTTGGGAAGCTGTTCTCATCTCTTACATGTACTCATGCTACAGCATCTTTAAGACACTGATACTGTTTTAAATCAGATTCTCAAGTATAAGCAAGGGAAACACAATTTAGGTAAAAGTAAGTGGATGCATAATAGGTTGGAAAGCAGTTAGCAGACAGTTTATTGTTCAGGAGATGTATAGCATGGTATTGAAATAACTGGGTAGGGTCTCAGTATTGCAGAGCAGATCACAAACTGAACACACACAAAAAAATTATGTTCCTATGAAAAGGTGAACCTTATTCACATGTATAAATAGAAATAAGTCTAAAAGATTTTTGAAAAAGTTCTTCTGGTCGAATCAGTATCAAGGATACCTGATTTGGAGAACAACGTCCGAGCTGGGGCATTGCAGTTGAAGAAGAGACTGAGCACAGTACAAGAGAAAGAAGGATCAGTGGGTTGAAAAAATTAGGTCTATTTAGTCTGGGACAGCATGGACTGAAAACAGTCTACAAAAATATAGCTTCAGAGAAGAAAGTAATAAACTGTTTAAGGAATTAATACCTGGTCTAATCTTAATCTAAGTCTCCAGACTACCCCAGCACCAGAGCTGCTTCTACATTCTCTATACTATGCCATGTTTATTTGGGTCCAGATTGACCACTTCTCCCAATTATGAAAAAGTAGTCCCAGGAGGTAAGTCTTTGCTGTTCTAGAGAACACTGTATTACAATATTGTGTCTTTTCTGGGTCAGAGACTAAAATCAATACAAGGATAAAAAACATTGAAGAGGTGAGGTTTCAGCTCCTCTCTGTTTCTGAAAAGAACCCGAGAAGCTGTTCTGCCAGGGATTTTTGTGGGGCTGTGTTTTTGGGGTGGAAAGCTGTTAAATATTTTCTTTTCACTAAAGATAAAATACCATCTTTGGGTTAATGGGTTCTTTTATTCACAGTTTGGTTTGAATTTTTCATCCTCACAACAGATGTGTCTTTTGGCTTTTTCCAGAAGGAGTCTGTAACTCAGCAGCTAGACTTTCTTCCAGGACAGCTGTATTCAAATTATAAGCCGTAAAGCAGATATCAAGTATATACTGTACCTTTTGCCCTTTCGCTGCCCACTGAAACCATTCATTAAAAATTCCCAAGTAGGTCTTAAATTTAACTGACTCAAGTGCAAACAAACAAACATTTACTTGCTTCCTCAAGTTGCCTGTCATATAGTGGTAGTACATAGATGCATTCTTATGCTCAATTTGAGTTTCATCTCATTTGATAATGCCATTGCACAGTAACTTGGGCTTAGAGACATAAGTCTTTTGTATCCTCTTTCCCGTTATTACTTTGTGTCATTGTGGAAGTCATTTCATGGATGACTTAATCATAGTCTCAAGGGTTTTGCTTGTTTTTCTGGTTTTGGCATTCCAAAGAGGAGACAAAAATGGTCCTTTCTTAGCACAACAAAACACTGTGTTTCCAAATTTATATAGAAAGTCACGTGGTTATTAAAGCGTAACGGTTATTTTTGGAGTCATATTCACCAAGGGTGAAGTTTCATGGCAGTTGCTTTCCTTTGACTTAACTGAAATGTCCCCTGCTTCCCAACTAGGCAGCTATAATGAACAAAATTTGTTATATGAGCCGCATCTCATCATACACTTCCAACTGAATGGAATTTGGTTCCACTCCATTTGGCTGTTTTGGGGTTTTTTTGCCTAGCTTTCTGTCCATTTCTTTATAATGCGTCCTCATTTTCAACTGTGTAGATTAAATGTAGATAAAATACTTTGAAAATTAGTTCTAACACACTGCAGAAAATTACAGTCTCATGGGTAATAAAAACAAAATACATCATAAAGGCAATGAACCAAAAATTGCATAACACACTGATCTGAATTTACTTTATTCTGCCAAGCTACCAACACAGAAGTGGTTTGACAGTTTTTGTGTCCAAAGTAAGTATATAAAATTTTTATGTTGAAAAGAGCTTCAACATGATGCAAATACAGAAGGAAATAAAATTTGAAAATGGGATCTACAATTGCACCATCTTTCAGAAGGACTTTGGGGGTGTCCGATGTGTCTTTAAAAGTATGGAAAGTCCTGAGGCTGTTTTTCCCATTTCCCTATCCTAAATTGTTTAAAACACGAAGCAGTTCTTTAATTCAAATGCTTCTTTTTATTTCTTTTGAAGATTTGCTTTCAATAATTGTGATTTGTTTCTTGGCTAAAGATTCATTTTAACTGTTAGACAGCTGAGGTGTTGCGATTCCTTTATTTTTATATTAAAAGTAAACAAATAAATATGTAAATTGTGAAATCATGTATTAACCTGTAAGCCTTTTGTTATCATAACTAAATAGAAGTTATTTTATAAGTGAGTAAATCAAATGTATACTTGATATGGGGAGACAGCAAAGTTGCCAAATTATGTACTTTAATGATACTATCTTTTAGGAATGGAACAAAGACTTCTTTTGGATCCATGAATATGTTCAGCCGCTGTTGTAGCAAGAATTACAGTATAAAAACAGGTTAGGGATGTTAATTGTGGTCAGTAGTAATGAAACCCTGATAGCATCATTGAAATTTACATTGTCATTGGGAATTTTCTGTCAGTGTTAAGTTACTGAGAAACATATAGTCCTTACCACAATAAACACTCCTTAGATTTTTGTTACCTGACATTTACTTTTACTTACAGGCTGTCTATCCATATGGATGATGAACTTCGACACATTGCACAGAATTCTCTTCAGGGTCTACTTGTTGACTTTGTTGACTGGCGGGAGGATGTACTCTTTGGGTTTACTAATTTTCTGCTACGTGAAGTGAATGATATGCATCATACCCTTCTTGATACTTCACTGAAGTTGCTGCTACAGTTGCTTACACAATGGAAGCTAGTAATACACACTCCAGGAAAAGCTTCTGAACAGGCAAAAACCAGATCTGCAGAGGTATGAAATCAAGAGATATGTATCCTAACTTTTATACTAATTGAAGGCAGAAATTATGTTTCTTGGTATTGCTGTGGTTTATGTATTTTGTATTTACTCACCTGAGAAGAATTCACTACATAAGATTTTTTAAGGTAATTAGTTCAGCTGTCTTTTGAGGACAGCTATGTCCTTGTGTAACACAACAGATGTTATTGTTGTTGAGCAATCTAAAAGAATGCATGTCAAACTGAAATATGCACATCGACAAAAGCACGTGAAGTGAAATATGTGAATGTAGATGCGTCAGAAGGGCATTTTCCCAGGACTGAAACTGATTGATAATGCTAGTGGGAGTGCTGAGAAGAGCGAAGTGGATCTTCCCTTCCCGTAGCCATTTCATTTGGCTGATTCAGAAACATCAGAGAACCTGATTGTTTCTACAGCCTGCTGTCTCCCTGTGTTACAAACATTCCTGGGAAGCGAACAGCTTTGCTCCTTCACCTCCCATCTGCACTGTCCCACAGATAATTTCACTATGAGAGATGATTTTCAGGCTTCTTATCTCCTAACCCAATCACATTGGAATTTTTTTCCTTTGGGCAAGCATGGTGTCTGCTTTATATAGCAGAGGACCATTAATTAATCAGTAATAATAGTATTACAAAAAATGTAGAAAAGGGAAAGCCTCACATATTTTTCAGTAAATACTGTTACACTTTACTGATGAGCTGAGGTTCTAGAGGCCATCTATCAGGATAAGGTGTTGCCTGCTACAGGATCAAAGAAGCACCTGAGGACCTGCTATCTGGAGTAGAAAAAGTGTGAAGTCTTCACAGCCTGACTTACCCATCATTATTTTAGTGGAGGATGGAACAAAGCAGGTAGTTGAATTGCAAATTAGAGGGAGGGGTTTGGCCAAAGGACACTGTTCCTATATTGGTTTTTAGGAGCAAGAAAACTTAAAGCAACAAAAATTGGTGTTTGAGGGAATGCTGTCAGTCTCCTACTTCAGCATTTACAGGCCTCTGCATTTTGTTTCTTTATATGTCCTAGTTAAATAGAATATTTCTTGGAAACCTGGTTTTCAAACACTATCACTCCATTTTTCCCCTCTTGCACTATTCTACAGTTGATACCAAATGGATCCAGCCACAGGATTCAGTCTGAAAGAAGCCCCTATTCTAATGTACTACATGCAGTCGAAGGATTTGCACTGGTTCTGCTGTGTAGTTTCCAGGTTGCTACACGTAAACTAGCTGTTTTAATCCTCAGAGAGATCCGTGCTTTATTCCTGGCCCTTGGCCAGGCAGAGGTATGATTTTGCTTTTCTGGAACTTTGAATTAAAATTTTCCAAAGATAAAGCTCAAAGCTTACAGTTGCTTTTAACATAATTGCTGCAGTGTAGCAGGTATGCACTTAGTTTATAAAAAAGCATTTGGTTTGAGCTGACCATTTCTATTTGCCTTAACACTGAAAACCTTTCTGTGTACTCAACAATGTAACATTAATAACACGTGCTCTGTATAAGAATTTGAAGAGAAACATATACAGCAACTTAATATTTTCTCTTGGCATGATGTGAATGTAAAAGACACTGTAAAACCTTTTTTTTTACTGCGTGGATCATTTTTGTATTGTCAGGATTATAAATTTGTTTTGGAAATGAAACTCATTCCTGTAGCATACCATTTTGTAAAAAAACATAGCATAAGACACATTTAAGATGATTCACATACATTTTCCTTGTATAGTAAAGAATGTTTTTTATGGATATAGAAATATAGAGAGTAATGTTGTGTGTTGGCAATCACAGCTCAGTGAGCCATCTAAATGCTTAAGAACACAAATATGTGTATTCAGGGCAAGGAATGCTTTAATAAACAGTAAGCTAATTTTTCAGTCTTTTGATACCAGCTATCCAAAGTCATTTGGGATTTTCTGATACGTGCTTTTGTTTGGTAAGCAGTGAGCTATAGCCACAAATTAACTTCATTTCAAACCACAGCCTGGACTTGGTTCTGAGATTAATATGAAAAAGACAAAAAATACACCCATTGTTACCAATGGATTTGTTTAGCCATTTTAGATTCATGTCATAATTTTTAGGTGGTTCTATTTCATGTACCAGAAAAATAAGAAGGGAAATAATTTGGTCAGGAGAGCAGTTAACTTGTGTTGTCTGTGTTATGCAGGATGATGACAGGCCTATGATTGATGTCATGGATCAGCTGAGTTCTTCTGTTCTTGAAAGTTTTATTCATGTGGCTGTTTCGGATTCAGTAAGTACTACTTTACTGTTACTGCTAGTGTTTACATAGTGCATGGACATAACAAATATCAGACATGAAATACTAAAAATAAAGCTGCTAAAATCAAAGAAATCATACAGCCTTAAGGCTCCAGCCATCTACCCAAGAGCTCCAAGGCTCCACAATGTCCCAGACAATCTGTTCCGTGAAAATAATCGTGCTATGGATATAGAAGATACTACATATAGAAAAAAAATTATAACAAAATTTATAATCAAAACTACCTAGATTCTGGACCTGTGAGACCTGCATCCAAAAGAACCATCGAGAAAGTCTTATTTCACCACCTAATGCCTGGGGCGCTTGGAAGTCAGTCACTGCTATCATCTGTTCCAGAAGGGAATAAGCTTTAGTTCCCTTGCATGCTCAGAAGCGGCCCTACCTGCAACCCTAAGCCTAAGCTCTAGAGTAATTCACAGTGGGGGTGAGTCTCTGCTTTTGCTCTCTCATGGGCCTGATGTGTCTAACATGCCACCAGAGGAAGCAGAGGTGCAGTAAGCGTTTTGCATGGAAAAGTATCAGCAGAAGAACTGATACGTATGGCAACTTGTTTTGCCTACTATTTTAGAGATTAGTGCCCATGTCCAGAGAGCAGAAACTATCAGTTCTGGGCACTTTTTTCAGCCTGATGAAGTTTAAAGCAACAATTGTTCTTTGCCACGTGAGTGCCCTTTCCTGGTGTAGGAAGGGGACATCAAACTGGTGGTGAAGTCAGGCTACTGTGCAGCTGAAAACAGGAAAGTTGCAGGATCAGAAACTGAGCAAGCAAGAGGCATTCTGACTCTGTAACCCAGGAATTAGGAAATTCAGCTGAAATAGCAGCACCTGGGTTTGGATGTTGCAGTTTCTATAGGTGAAGGTTTGGATTTTATGCTTTAATTCTACGCATTAATAATATAGCAAAGAAAATGTGTTGCCTGTGTAACTGGTTTCTGACAAGTACAGCAGGGAGTGGTAATTTAGTGATTACTTTTGTAACAGTGGATGCAAGATGCAGGCAACTGGTACATCCTATTTGAGGTCTAGTAAGTGAATAATAAGGATGCCAAAATACATGTGTTTTAAGTTTTCATTCCAGAAAGTCGTTTTCTTAAGACAAAATTTAAATTACAGTAGAGAAATGGTTTGTTGATATGATGAGAACCCTACTTGCCGCTGAAGGTAGCAGGATTTAAAGTGGATTAAAACTGCTTAAGTGCCTGCTTCAGCCTCTTAATTCCCTACATGCATATTCAAATGCCCTGATGAATTCTGAAGAATGTTAACAGCATTGGTATTTAACATATTGTCACAGCATGTAGGAGTCTTAATCATGGGCTAAGGCTCTGTCCCGCTGTTCAGACAATGAACATAAGGACAGTCTATAGCTATTACAGACTGAAGCCTCATACAAGAGACAGTGGATGGGTGCAGGCAGCAAGGAGAATAGAAAGCAACAATGAGATTATATTGGTCAGCATAATCAATAGTTATCGTAGCGTTTAAGAGCAAGTTATTGCGCCTATTGCAGTAAATAGGAGCTTTAAGGAAGAACCAGAGGGGAAATAATGAAGTAGCTCTTATCAGCATTTGTAAAAAGCTCCTCCTGAGTGAAAGGGCAATGTGATGGGAAGTGTAAAAGTGTTGGTCTAAAAAATCCAACAGAAGTTGGCCATGGAGCTTGAAAATAAAGACAAGTACTGAGGGGGAACATGGCAGGGAATAAATGACTGTCACTGATTTTTTATCTTTTCTCTCCATAGACAACAATCCCATTAACACACAGTGTGGATTTGCAGTGGCTGGTGGAGTGGAATGCTGTCCTAGTAAATAGCCATTATGATGTGAAAAGTCCTTCCCATGTCTGGATATTTGCACAGTCCGTTAAAGACCCATGGGTTCTCTGCCTCTTCAGCTTTCTTAGGCAGGAGAATTTACCAAAACATTGTCCTACAGCTCTCAGCTATGCTTGGCCATATGCTTTCACAAGGCTACAGCTGATAATGCCTCTTGTGGATCCAAAGTAAGTGGCAATCTGCATTTAACTTTCATTTTTTATGGGTTGAATGATTTTAATACAAGCTTTTTTTAGTCTCATGTTTCAGTATCAGTCCATAAGTCCTGCAGGGTGCTACCCAGACATTCAGTTTTGAGTTTCATGATTGCAACTTGTAAGGCGGAAAACTCTAGTTTTCTACCTTTGTTGATTTTTCCTATGATGTATCGTCATGTTGAATTGCGGCTGGTGGATACATAACACGTTTTATTCCCTTTTGAAATATTTTAAGATACTATGTAATTAAGACTGGGAAATTATTTTAATAATTTTCATTTATTTTAAATTCTAGTATTCCTGTTAATGCAAAGAAAACAAGTACAGCAAGCAGTGGAGACAACTATGTTACTTTGTGGAGAAACTATCTTATTCTCTGTTTTGGAGTAGCAAAGCCTAGTATTATGAGCCCAGGACACTTGCGTGCTTCAACACCAGAGATCATGGCTACCACTCCTGATGGAACAGTGAACTACGATAATAAGGTGATGCATGCTGTTTCAAACAAATTATTCATTTAGGAGAGTTTTAAACTGCATCTGTGTGCAAAATCATATCCTGATGAAAGTATTTCAGTTAGGGGAATATTTTTATATACGCAAACTCCTTAAGGCACATAATTAACAATTAAAACATCTGTATAATCTGTATCGACATGATGTGTCAATAAATATTTGGCAAAAGCTATGGCATTTTCAAAAGATTACTGTTTTTTTCACATTCTGGGTGATGTATATTCAAAATATAGAAGCTCTGGACATATGCGTTGAAGTTAACTTTAGTTTGTCATCCCCTTTCTTTCCTTGCAGAGCACTCCAATTTGTAAATTTACAACATTATTAAGCAATAAGGCAGATTTCTGAATAAACAGTGTATGCCTGTCAGACATGAAGGAATATTATATGAAATACAGTTTCAAGTAGTAGCAAACTGCGAGCAGCAGTAGCTCCACAAATGCAATTACTGGAATATTTTAATGAAACAACAAATTAAGTAAACAATCTGAATGAAAGCAAAGAGATTTCCCAGATGTATTTGTTTGTTAGGTCTTATTGAGATGATTGTGATGTAGCGAACATCCAGTTAGACTGGTGTATTGTTACCCATAATAGTAAAATCATTTTAGCATGTTTTTAAAACACATATTGATTCTTGGACTATGTTTTTTTGTGAAAAAAAATTGTATTTACTTAATATTGATAATCCTGAAAATTAAATGTCACTAATTTCTTAATATATTCTAGGCTATTGGAACTCCATCTGTTGGAGTCTTACTAAAGCAGCTAGTGCCTTTAATGAGACTTGAAAGCATAGAAATAACAGAATCACTTGTATTAGGATTTGGAAGAACAAATTCCCTTGTTTTCAGGTACTTCCCCACTTATCATATTCTCAGTTATTTGCCTCTAATCCAAATGCATTATTTTTGTTGTAATTTAAATATACTCAAATTTTTATTTGCACTTTAGACATTTGGGTTTATATATTGAATAAAATATTGATGCTTTTCAGGGGAGACTAGATTTTGTTTACAAAGATTTTTTTTTAATTTAGGGAATTAGTAGAAGAACTTCACCCACTAATGAAAGAAGCCCTAGAAAGAAGACCAGAGGTTAGTTGCAGAAATTAAATGTACTAGTTTGTTTGTACTGCAAAATTAGTTTAAAAATAGTAATTCTGTCTTTGAAATACAAAGATATTGTTTTGTACTAAGTAACAAGTTAAGCTTTGTATGCAACAAGAATTTTATTAATTGTGTATAAGAACATAACTTAAAATAATTCCATTAAAACCTAGTTTAATTTAAATTCTATCAGCGATACAAAATGTACAATATAGAAATCCATTCTGAGGAAAAATTTCCAGTCAAATATGGAACCTCCTCATATGGAACTCAGATATATTGGAAATCCACTTTCAGTATCTGGAAAAAATACCTTGTAACACAGCTGGGCTACGAGCACATTTTGCAGCAGTGTTCAGATGTGTTTTTTATTTGGAGGGTAGGCAGGGTCATCTATTTCAACTTCAGTTGACTACATTTTTTCATTCTAAATGCAACAGGTTAACTGACAAATTCATCACTGTTTTCACCTTCATTATAATACTCTCTTTTGTTAGTACAGAAAGTAGGGCTAGAAGGGATCCCAACAGATCGTCCGATCTGTCCAAGGGAGGATGAACTAGTCTTGTGTCATTCCTGACAGATGTTGTCTAAACTGTTCTTAAAAGCCTCAGTGACAGACTCTGTAGCCTCAGTAAGCAGTTTAGTCATAGGATGTGTCTGTGAGGCTAAATGGGAAAGCCATGGGGAGAGCTTCAGTGCTGGACCCGAGTTGCCGTTCTGCTCAATTTTCCCTCCCTGGCTCAGTTTTGGACCATTCCAGCTGGCTCCAAGACAGAAAGCTGAGATGGCTCTGGAGGTCACTCACTCCCAGGAGCAAGCCCCAGAAGGCACCAAGCCACCAGACGCAGTCCTCCAAACTCCCGCAGCTGCTTTTGCTCTGATATGCTTCCCCTCATCCCCTACCTCCCTGTGTGCAGCAGCCTACGGGCCAAGTTGCAAAACCCCTGCTGCGGTTGCAGCACAGCCCTCGGGTTAGAGCAGGCAGTTTGTGATAAGAAGACACGCAGCGATAATGCCTTGAGCCAGAGAAGCATTGCATGAGTCATAGGCAACATGGACATAGCCAGCCTTCTTGAGGTCTTCTGGAGCGGTGTGAATATGAGGCAGTCTGTGCTATTTGACTTTAGGGCTATGAACAGTCCCTGTCTCTGTTTACCAGGGTAGACACAGCCGTTGCATCCATGCAGCTCTGCTGAGAAGTCTGCACAGCTGCGTACAGAAAGCAATGTTGTTGCATTAATCCTGTCTTCTACCCGGGCTTGTTTACCTGGGTCTCAAGCAATTTCAAACCGTGTGTTCACTACGCTGTCCTCCACAGCAGTTTCAGTAAGGTATTGTCATGGTGACCTGGTGTGCTGTCCCCGTCTGCCAAGTCATAGTCTGTGGTGCAGAAGCCACGCAGAGAATGGTGGTCAGGAAGAAGTTAAATCATTAATGGGTGGACAGAGACTCTCAGCTATGCCCAATATGGAAATAAACAAAAACTAATTCATTTGGCGGCCTCTTCATTTACGTTCATTTTCATGTGGACGATTCTTAATAATTCTGTGTCTGGCAAACGACCACTACCATTTCCACTCTGTGTTGCTTCACACCTCAATTCAATTGTGTGCCTTCCATCCCTATGAAGTCATTGATTTGAAGGTCACTTGTTTTGATACTGGGCAGAAGTGGATTAATACACATTAGTGCAGCCACTTGCCTCTGCATTTCTGCCTGTGCACCACTGAAGACAGCTTAGACTTGAAAGGCCTTTTCTGGAGACATACATGTCCAGTATGCACTCAGGAAAGGAATCACAAGAATGCAGAGGTTTACAGTATGCTGTAAGAGCAAATTTAGCCCATGGAAATGTCAGTAGAGGAATATGAGAACAAGAGACTGCAATGTTAATTCCTGTATTGCTCCTGATATGAAGAACTGGGCCACTTCTTGCAAGCAGCACCACCAGCAAACCAACGGGTGACTGTATGGGTCGCTTAGCTGTAGAGAACATGGCAGGCCTCCATGTCAGCAAGGCAGGTATCCAACACATCAGAAATAACGTCCTTGAACTGACATATGCTATGACTAGAAAGAGAATTACCAGCATGGCCAAGAACTGCAGGGATAAACCCAAATGGACATTACACAAGATCCACCATGTGGGCACTGGCACAGAGCTTGCCAGATTGCCTCTGACAGTGTTGCAGGAGACAGCTGTGCCTGTTAAATACTGTGTTACAATAAAACTGCTTTTTTCCCTACACGTGCTTCATGGAACCTTTAAGGTGTAAAGGGAGAAAAACAGGGCTCTGAATAGGACAACTCAAATGGCATAATGATTTTAATAAAACCTTTGGCTAGGATGCTGCAGACTGCCAGTGCTGGGTCAGAATACCAGGGAGACTATCATTTTCTTCTCCCACACATCTGCTACTGGCCATCAGCAGAGCCAGAGTACTAGATGAGATAAGCCTTTGATCTGACTCAGTATTGCCACTCTACGTTCTGAAGAGGAAAATCTGAGCTTTCTCTGAGCTTTTCTTGTTCTAGCAGCACATTTCTTTGAGTGCAATAGCGGCTTTTTGACCTTCTCACATTTTTTGCTTAGTGGAGATGCAGGATACAAAGAAACAAGTCAATTTAGTGCTTCAGCAAGGAACAGGCCTTGTTGCATTCACATCTTTGAAGGCAAGACGATAGAAGACAGAAAGGACAGCTTTCTAGAAGACAATGAGATACAATGAACCTGTTAACAACAGTGCAGTCCTGTTCTGTGTGAGGAGTATGTTAACTGTGTGTACAACCACTGCAGTCAACACATCCGAGAGTGTGCTAGAGCGGTGTCTGCTAGGAGCTAACTAGAGTATGGGTGATCATGTAGCTGCAGCATTACCAAGTTCAAGAATGGCTAATCAGTGAAATATTTTCCTGAGGTCTGGATATCTGTTCTGCACTTTACAGTGCTTCCAGCACCCAAACTAGATGGCGTTAAGCTAACATGAATACCCCTGCTACCTGAAGATAGCATGTTTTTTGGCACAGGAACCTTGAATATTAATTAATTTTTATCCAGTATTTCATTATTTCGTTTCCACATTTTCGATGAGGACTAAGGTAGCTGTTAACAGTTTGTTCAAGAATAATTACAAAGCAAAAATTTGATCATATTTAGTTCTGTGTTGATGTATAAGCACAGTGTTATGATGAAATATCCAAAAGCAGTCAAGTTCCTTCATGAAGAAAATGCTGGAACTGGAATTCTTAAATCTTACTCCTGTGATGACATTTCTGAAGTTACTAGTTTTTAATGTATGCACCTATGCATATAAAAAATGTTGGGTTTTTTTTAAATTCCAAGAACAAGAAACGTCGAGAACGCCGAGATCTACTAAGACTGCAGTTACTGCGAATTTTTGAACTACTTGCTGATGCTGGTGTTATAAGCGACAGGTAGGACTGGCATTCATCATAAATATTGAACTTTAAGTGAAATAATTTTCAGTGTTTACAACACTGAGTTTATGTCGGTATGTTCTTTGAAGAATTGTGTAGTCTATCAGATATGGAGAGATTTTTTGCATTTCTTCAGAAAGCTGCAGTATAACTACACTGTTATTAATGTACAACTTTCCTTTATGCTAGTACAAATGGAGCCTTAGAAAGAGATACGTTAGCCCTTGGAGCCTTGTTCTTAGAGTATGTTGATCTGACTCGCATGCTTCTGGAGGCTGAAAATGATAAAGAAGTTGAAATCCTTAAGGATATGAGAGCACATTTCAGTGCAATGATTGCCAACTTGATTCAGTGTGTTCCAGGTATGGTGCTAAATTATCCTTACATACTAGGAATTGCATTTATTATATGTATTGGAAAACTGATTTTTTTCTTCTTTTTTTCTGTGCTTTTTTCACTGCTTGTGAATTGTCATATAATGAATGTAAACAGGAATGTGGACAAAAATGTGTTCAAAAGTCTATTAAGAGCCAAATAAAAAAAACAGTAAAGCTTGTTGAAGCTTGTAGTATTGATATGTAAGAATCATCTTTTTAAAAGCCCAGCGAAGAAATTGTCTGTGACTTCTAGGGGCTCCAGATTTCTTTAACATAAGGCCTTATTTGCTTCCCTTTCACTCTATTGCCAGACTCTTCATAAACTCAGACAGGCCTTGAAAAATGTAGGTAGGTGCAGAAAATGTACAGTATTAAACATAGTGAAAAACTTGCCTGAGGTGTTGAGACTGTATCCCATGTTACCTGACTCCAGTTGTATAGCAAAGATTTCTCCAATTGATTTCACGCTTCTTATATATTGCAAGATCACTTCAGAAATGTAATGTAATTCCATTAGCAAAAAAAAAAAAAAAAAAAAAAGAGAAAGTCTGCTTTAAAGTCCGTGTAATTACTGGAAGATAAAGTCTGGAGATTGCTCAGTCTATGTCAATCTGCTATCTCCAGATCATTTATGACAGGACATAACAGCATTGGTAGCAACAAATGAGAAGGAATTCAAAAGAGTACAGTAAGGGAATGAATAATGAACAAATGTTTTCATGTAAGTTCCCAGTGTGCAAATTTTGTCAAAGTCATATAGTTGCTTTCATCTGTAAGATACATAAAAAGTATATAATAGTTAAACAAGATAAGGAGTGGTGTCGAGTTCTTAGCTGCTGTTAACAAACAAAATACTGAATTTCTTTCCTTTATTCCTTTTCTGAATGATGCTCATTAACAATACAGAATTTCCTTAGTAGTTACATTGCCAGGAGTATTTGCAAAGGCTTTTCTCTTTGCATTTACTCTCACATTCTACAAGGCACATGACAGAGGACTGCGTGTTGTATGGAATGAAACAGCCATGTTGTATGTTTTGAGAGAATGCAAGAATAACTGCTGCATTTCAATAATTCAGTATGTAATTCTGTAAAAAGAGATGTGTTTTCTGCTAACAAGACAGCTTTAAAATGTATCAATAACTAACAAAGCCATAACATTTAACTCCAGCAAACAAATGTTTATTGTGTCAACATTTATCATCTTTAGCCACTGTTCATATTGATTTGCATTAGTATTGTCTAGTTAGACTTTGTTGGCTTCCAGCACAGTTTATAGATGAAAAATAATTGGCCAGTAGCAGTTTGCCAGTCTCTTTAATAAACGTAGTACTGCCTCTGCCATCATGTTTTGCTTTGCTGAATTAAAACTATTGTTTAAAAGATTTCTCTTTTTTATCTCCACATGGTTAAGAATTCATACATACTTTTCATTTGCTCAGGTAATTTAGCTGTTCAGACAATATACCACATCTTTGTCATAAACAAGCAGGCACCAAGTTTCTTTTCTTTCTTGTCCCTACCTATTGCTGTATTAGAATAAGACATATGTATGTTTGGGCTTGCATTTAAAGGATTGGAAAAAACAAGTAAATATTTACCATTAAAGGAATGCAAGAGGCAGTGAAAAGCCTGACTCTAGAATTAGTTTCTTGCATGCTATTTCTGAAGTCAGTACATGTACATGTTGTATAAATGTATGCAAACATGTACATGTTTGTATAAATACACATTAATTCAGAACTGAAGGTTCTTAGAAATAAGATGCATCTTATTCACTACATTTTTAAAAGGAGCTTAGATGCTTTAGAGTAAGTGTATACTGAATATTTAAGAAAAACTCTGTATTTGTAGAAATCTGAAATTCATGCTATCATCATCTCTGCCACAGGAATGTGTGTTTAACATTAACAAATCACAACTATTTCCATTTCTGTTCACTTAGTTCACCACAGGAGATTTCTCTTCCCTCAGCAGAGCTTGAGGCATCACCTGTTCATCTTATTCAGCCAGTGGGCAGGACCTTTCAGTATTATGTTCACACCGCTGGACCGTTACAGTGATAGAAATCATCAGATTACAAGATACCAGTATTGTGCATTAAAGGTATTAAAAGTTTTACTGTCAAAATCAGTAATAGCAATTTTCCAGTCAAAATACAAGTAATTGTGGGTTTTATTTCCTTTTATTTCACAGAAATTTGAATTGGCATATTTGATGCAAACTTGTATATTCATACGTATATGTACAGTGGTATCATAGAATATAGCAGTATGAGCCACTGAAGTTACGCATTTTTTCTTTGTAGACATTTTTCAAAACCAGAATGCATTTTAAAATTTCACATAGCTGTTCATTAACAAGTTATCAGATTCAATGAAAGGATATTAGGCCCTGAAATTAAATTTAGTACCAATTCAGTATCACATGCTTATCACCTCAGGACTGTCTCCCACGCTTGCCTGGAGACATGCTCAATAATAATAAAATACTTCTGTGACAAAACGGCTTGCAACTCACCTACATAAGTGAGCTGGAAAAATAATAGCTTATGTACTTACATAAGCTGCATCACTTGGTATACAACAATTTTAATTTTTGCAGAAAGATGCTATTAAAAAAACTGTGTATTTTAATTGTTTTTGTAGCTTGATTTGTAAAGATTGGGCAAAATGGCAAAATGCATCTTGAAGAATGGGAAAACCGGGCTGTAATATTCCTGCCAAACTGCAGGATTATAAGCATTATCTTGAAATCCAGTAACATCTATAGCAACCTAATTATTGAATTCTAGCAAAATCAGCTGTTACAATTTTCACCATAGTTCCCTCAAAAATAAAAACAAGTGGCAGTCCTGTTAGCCTGGACCCGAGCTCAAATAATTCTGAAAGGTTCGTTCATGTTACTTCTTTGTGTAATTTAAGTTCCTTGTGTTTTTAGGCCATGTCAGCTGTGCTCTGCTGTGGACCTGTATTTGATAATGTTGGTCTTTCCCCTGACGGATATCTTTACAAATGGCTTGATAACATTCTGGCTTGTCAAGATTTACGTGTAAGTACTCGCCAAAATGCATCACTGATTAATAATTTTAATCTCTGCACTGGGTAAGTAAAGAGTTTGAGACTGTAAGAACTATGACTGTATACGTTCTGTTTCGAGCAGGAAACAATAGCTTTATGCAAGGTTCCAATACAAAAGTGTAACTAATTTAAAAGCACTTAAACAGTAAAAGAATTATTATTTTTGAAAATATAATGTAGCTAAATAATAAGCTAAAAAAATTGCTTTATGGCTCAGTGTTGCTTGCAACAGAAACTTAAGCTTTTCATCTGCTGATAAAGAAAGGTTAAAAATGGCACAAGCTCAAAAATATTTGTATTTCTATTTGGAGTACCTCCACCCACCTACTTCAAGTTTCTGTGGAATAAGAATGTAAAATCCCTTCCTGCTTGGTAACATAGATGTTGGTGAAACAAATCTGAGTGAAAGTGAGTGGGTAGATCTTCCAAAGAAGTCAAGAGGATAAATCATTCAGGAGAGGAACGAAAGGAAGTTGTTTTTTTTTTTTAAAGAACACGTAATAGATTGTTCTTGCAATTTTCTCTTCCATTTCTGTGAAGATGGGTTTCTCTGTTGACTTTGTAACTACCCAGTGATATTTCTATATTTATAGCTGATTGGACTATCTCTTTGATTACGGAGGAGTAGATTGGTGATTTACATCAAGTGGAGAGAGAGAACAATGATCTTTCCCTTTGTGGTATCTTGCACTTTGACCTGCTGTTCTCCCTAAAAATCTCATACCAGCAGAGGTGACTATGATTGCTAAAAAAATGCAGACAGCAAAGCCTAAAGGCTTGTGGAGCAGCTAGAGGATACATGCTGTAGAAATGGTAATTGATAAGGAAAAAAAAGGTTGGACAAATTAGAAGAAAGAAGGGATGGCTACAGAGAAAATCTCTTGGAAATTAGATAGAATTTTGGAATGTTGGTAGGGATGGAGCTATAAATATATGTGTAAGTGATATGTATAATTGAAATTCTTATGGATGTGGGAAGGAAACACACAGAACAAGAGAAAGGAAAAGGTACACTTTTCCTCCTGACATGTTTTCATTATTATTGACAAATATCACCATGTCTAACTGATCATTAGTATATACCATTCATAAAGTAACTGGGGACAAAAATTACCTTTTTTTAACTTTTCCCCTTGAAATGAAAAATTCGGATATGATAGCTGAAATGTGTTTCGCCTAAGCTAATAACTATAATTCGTGTTTAATCATTGCAATGAAGGACTGGAACTAAACTGCGTTGCCTATACAACTAGTTCAGATTTAGGTGAGAAGAATCCTACCCAGTCCATTAACATTAAATATCATTTGCAGTCTTTACAAGTAGTTACCTACACTTGGTGACAGAATATTAATAGGCATTAGTGTTTGGTGTTCCAGTACTAACCTCTGCTGAAGGATCACAAAGGCACATTCCAAGCCTTAGTTGTGTTTATAGCAGTGGTGATACCAGGAGTGATACAAGGTCTGTAGGGAGAGTCGTTATATTGCTTGATATAGTTGGATTAAACATACAAGTTTTCATACCCCCAGGCTTGCAAAAGGTATTTTTCTTTGTCTGCCTTGCTTCTGTGTTAGTCAAAAGAATCATAGAATCATAGAATCATAGAATCATTAAGGTTGGAAAAGACCTCTAAGATCATCGAGTCCAACCATCAACCCAGTACAAATCCCCACTAAACCATGTCCTGAAAAGACAAAGACGAAGAAGAAGAAGACAAAGACGAAGAAGAAGAAGGAGAAGGAGAAGAAGAAGAAGAAGAAAAGGAAGAAGACGAAGAAGA